>JAHLJT010005230.1:0-15089 GCA_031308135.1 Acheta domesticus | reverse complement strand
TTAAAGGTGTGAGAGATCTTGCAAACAAATTACACTTATGTAATTTTTGCAAAAACAAAAATTCCCCAAATTGAGTTTTACATCATATTAAAGAGTGCAATTAGCACTATCCGTTCCAAAACTGAAGAAAAAGTGTGGAGCCATTTATGAGAAAATGGCGTTTGAGTTTTTCTGAAAATGCGGAATTTTGAGATAGTTTTCACATAAAACGGTTGAGTATTCGGGAAACTTTATATGACCTTATTTGAAGCACATGTACTCATAAATGTAATAATGGGAACAAATCGCCGCCAATGTAAATATTACCGACGTGAAAGACATGTGAAAAAATCACCTCTTTGTAATTTTTGAAAAGAACAAAAGAATAAGAGCAATATAGAGTTTATGTCATTTCATAGACTACATTAGGCACCATCCCTACCAAAAGTTAAAATAAAAATTTGGAACCATTTTTGAGAATATCTTGTTTTTATAATTTTTTAATTGCACATATTGCACGCAATATTGCGTGAAAACAACTAAAATTTTCAAAAAAGTGTATATGACCGTAATGAAAGAACTCACTTTGGAGAACAAATTTTATTTGTAGGAAAAATCTTTATATGTAATTTTGTAGTTGTAGGAAGAGGTCGAAAAAAATTCAAACTTTAAGAATGTTCGAAAATTTAGAGTTAACCGTGAAATTAGGGCGTATGCCTCCTTAATAAGTGTTTTAACTCTATTCTTGGCAGAAAATTAAAGAAAAAATTTGGAGCCCTTATGAGGAAATTTTGAAAAGGTCCGGGGGTGTCTTCACACAATTTTGGAGAAAATCGGCTGAACGGTTTAGTCGCTATAGTTGTTCTCATATAGACTGCCAGACAGACGTTTTCCTTTCAATTGGTTTTTCGGTATCAAGAACTGACAAAACATGGATTCTGGCTCACCACATGTTAGGGGATATTTGTCTTAATTTAGCAATTGGATTTATCCACTTCTTTGTTGTCAGGGCCAACAATGAATTTTTTTCTCCCGAAAATCTGACGTTTTTTTCGCCCAACTTTCCCTACACTACGTATATACTCCGTTTATACTTATACTATACGGACTATATATGAATATACTCCGTGTGTACATACGTATATACTACATATCTACGTGTACGGGAAAGTAAAAATGAGTTGTAGGAAAGTAAAAATGTAAAAATGAGGCGTGAAACAACTTGGAAAATTTATATTCTCAGACCTGGAAAACCGGGAAAAAGTATTGAATTTCAAAAGTCAGATAACTGGTCTCCCTGCATTGATCGTAGTCATGTGCTCCATCAACTGTGGTGCGTAGCATGGTGAAAAGAGACTTACACCATGGCGTGGAGCAACCACCGCTTTCTTTTCACCAGATTTTCCCTCCATATAATCATAATCAGAGAAGATGAAGAATTAAGTACAGTGATATACAGACTACACATAAACTAGGTGAAAAATAGTATAATCTTCATATGTCTAAAAAGACTGAAGTTGTGATAAATACCCCGTGAGCTTAAAATAGTAATTGACGACACAGTGATTGATCAAATTTCTATTTTTAATTATCTTGGCTGTCAGTAATGACTTGGACAAAGACAAAGAAAATAAAACGATTAAATTCCAATCAGTGTGTGGAATAATAAACAAAAACTCTTCAGAATAAATCAAGGAAATGTCGGAACGATCAAGGAAATAATTCAATGTCGGAAGATTCAGGAAGTGCAAGTGAAAATGGAACATGCACCTATCTTTTTGACGGTTTTATAAATTATAATTAACATTTTAAGATCTTTGAGGGAAGAAATATTTGAAGTTTGTTCGCCCCGTATTTGGTGCAATGGAAGTACATGCATTAAACATATTTTATAAATTTTTATTTTGAAATATCCATATTCGAATTTTATACAATAGTCTTAGTGGTCATAATTCTATCTAAAGGCTCTAGTCGGATAAGGAGGGGTTTCCGGCCTTGGTTTACAATTCGACTCAGATTTTTCCCATATGTTTGGATGTAGAAAACATTATTATTTTCAAAATATGAGGCTAAAATATCCACATGGTAAGTACTTACAGCGAAAAAAAGCGTTTTTTTCGTGTTTAAATTAAGAAAATAATCATTTTATGGCATATATTTTATTTTTTTGCTTCTGATATGAAGTTTGCCGTATTAATTGGTTAAAAAACTGATTTAGATGCCTTGCAGTTAATAAATAAAGTAATAAATTGATTAAAATCATTTTTTCTATAAAAATATTAACCAAACATTTATTTCTTTAATAAAAATTCATCTAATTTGTAAACTTCCGAAAGGGGTTGTAGATAGTGCTGCTTAAGAAATGTAGACAATTTCATATGCTTTGGAGTGCTTCAACCGGCAAATATCTAGGATTTGATTTACGACCTGGCGGGTCGATTTTGTAACCATGCTTTTTTACGATTTCCGTGTCTTAAATAATTTAACATGTTTAATATGCTTATAAAATATGTACCATTGTCAAAATTGACAAAAGATAATATAAATGCCTTAGTATTGTTGGAAATCTTTATTATACATCGAATAATGTTTTATTCAAAATACGAATGGTTTATACGTCATAAAATAATAAATCGGTAACAAATTAGTCACTTCTGTTTGTTAGAATAACGTTTGTTTACATTGCTGGATTAAACTAGAGTTTGAAAACGTTCCTACAACAAGTAATAATTTATTATCTAGCCGATGGTGTAATAATTTAAGCTTTTCTCCCATAATGCCGTGAACGGCTTCTACAACCCATCGTAGTTTTGTAACGAGTAGAGATTCGTTTGATTCTTCTACAGTCAACTGATTTCTTTTACCTTTTAATGCCGGCATAAGTACAATGAAATCCATTTTACTAATAACATTTTTTGAATGCCCCTAAAAACCCGTTCAAGTTTAAAAAAATAGGCTTTCTTGAAAATTTTGCGTATACTCTTAGGAATAGACAACATATGCTTGTGTAAATAAGCATCATTTTGAATTCCTAAATATAGACCACTAATTTCTACAATCTAGCCGTCAGTAGTGCAAATTGCAAACGGTTTGCACAAGGGAACTTTTTTCTGCCCGGAGAACGATTTTCTCTGGTAGTTATTCTTTGCACATTTTCATGCCTTATGTATGTACCGTACATTATAAGCACTAATAGATCTTCCAAATTACGCAAACCTTTTACATAAGTGACGTGTGATTACCAATGCATCGACGCCAAACTCATATGGTAAAACATTTTTCTGAAATCAGTCCATAATAGATCCACAGAAATGCGATACAATTTGATCGCTTTTTAAACCCCGAAATTGATGCTAAGACATTATTGGAATTTCCCGCTTTTAGTTTAAATTAAAAAACATGATTAAGGCCTACAAGAAGATCTGTTTTTTTGTTTCCCATAAAAGTTAACTTTTGTTGCAATTCTTGAATTTGTTTTGTATTTTAATCCAATAAATGTAAACAAACGTTCTTCTAACAAAGAGAATTGACCAATTTGAACCCCAATTTATTATTTTATGACATATAAAGCATTTTTATTTTGAATAAAACATTATTCGAAGTATAATAAAGATTTCCAACAATACTAAGACATTTTCTATTATTTTTTATCAATTTTTACAATATTACATATTTTATAAACATATTAACACTCGGAAATCATAAAAAAGTTTGGTTACAAAATCGGCCTGCCAAGTCGTAAATAATATCCTAGACACTTGCTGGCTAGAGCACTCAAAAGCACATGAAATTTTCTACATTTCATAAACAGCACTATCTGAAACTCCTTCTGGAAGTTACGAATTAGGTGAATTTTTATTTAAAAATAATTTTTGGTTAACATTTTTATAGAAAAAATGATTTTAATCAATTTATTACTTTATTTATGAACTGTAAGGCATCTAAATCAATTTTTTAACCAATTATTACGGCTGAGTTCATATCAGAAGTAAAGAAATAAAATAAATGCCATAAAATGATTATTTTCTTAACTTAAACACGAAAAACAGTTTTTTCGCTTTAAGTACTTACCATGTGGATATTTTAGCCTCATATTTTGAAAATAATAATGTTTTCTACATCCAAACATGTGGGAAAAATCTGAGTCGAATTGCAAACTAAGGCCGGAAACTCTTCTATCCGGCTAGAGCCTTTACGATGATACTTTCGTTTATCAGAAATACATTTTTGCCTTTGTCCTCTAATCTCTTTATGCTTTTCTTTTCACATCATTACTTAACTTTTAGGAAATAATTTTCAACCACTTACAATCAAAATGGTACTATCATTATTTAATCGCATTGCAATACATTTTTAGTCGGTTATTAAAATTAAAATAATGTACGAAAAAATCATTCCATTGGTCGATGAGTTCTTTTAGTTTATCTTCGTGTTCTTCTCATTCTTTACCTTATTAGACAAGTATAATTAAATTAGGTACCTCTTTACTTTTTTGTATCATTTCTATCCTTCCATTTTCATACGACCTTCTTTATGTTTCACCGTAAATGCGGAAAGCTCTTGTTTGAATGACATAGTATGCATCTGAATGGTATTGATGTTATTATTAATAATATTTTTGTTACCCATTTTCCCACAATCAAGTGTGCAAAACCATGTTGATGAATATGAATTTATATTAATGATCGTTCTTTTCAGTTAGCAGGTTTAGGTTTATTGGTGGTTGGCATATTGCTGGAAAAACAAGTCAACGAATATGAGGAATTTTTAAGTGGAAAATTTCACGCACCGCCGATCATTCTCATTGTTGTTGGGAGTTTAATTTTTATTGTAGCATTTTTTGGATGCTGTGGAGCTATTCGAGAAAGTCATTGTATGCTTATTATGGTAAAGTATAAAACGCAACAAATATTATGTTGAAGACTGTTATAAAATGTATCGTAATTGTAATTTTTTGTGTTTTCCCGCAATCTTTTTTCAGTACGTGATTCTAGTGCTGACAATTTTTATCCTTCAAGTAGTTGTAGCGGGATTGGCATTTGCATATAGGGATGACACGAAAGATGTTATTGATACGAAACTTAGGAATTATGTATATAATTACGGAAATAACAAGGATATTGTGGATTCTATACAGTCAAGTGTAAGTATCTGATATGTTTACTATAAAAAATATGTTGTGCATTGTAAATTAAACTAAAAACAACTCTTTACAGCTCAAATGTTGTGGTTACGACGGTTATGGGGACTATACGTTACAATTAATCAACATACCGTCGAGTTGCTGTCCTAAATCGCCCAGTATCTGTACACGAAAAGAAGCATACGATGACGGATGCAAAGAGGCTCTTCAGGATTTTATAGAAGATCAAGGAAATATCATCGGTGGTGTAGCTATAGGAATTGCTGTTGTCGAGGTAAATGAAATCAAAATCTATTGGAAATCCGTGAACATGAACATGATTAAAGCATCGATCGATTAATCGTTGATTTTTACTTTTCCGTATACATACGTATATACGGAGTAATATACGTAGTATATGGGAAGTTATGTAATGCTGCGCGAAAAAATGGCGGATTTCCGGCAGAAAAAAATTCATTGCCGAGCCCTGATAACGAAAAAGTGGTTAAATCCAGTTTCTAATTTAAGAAAAAATACTCTAACACGTGGTGTTCTCAGAATCCCTGTTTTGTGAGTCCATGATACCGAAAAACCAATTGAGGGCAAAACGTCCGTCCGTCTGCCTGTATATTTTGTTAAAAAGAGCTTCAAATTTCGCATTTACAGTAACGCTTTAAACGCCATTTTCTTAAAAACGGCTGCAAATTTCTCAACGAAAATTGCCGTTTATGACGAGGTTTTACTTTTCTTTAATACTCGCAAAGTAATATTTCGGTTCTATTGTTAGGAAACAGAAAAATTGATATCTCAGAAAAATGTCTTTTTGGCGGCGATAGATGTCAACTGGCAAGAGAATGGGGCAAGACGGTAAAGCCAGTTCACACCAAGGAAATTAGAAAACTTTACTATGAGAAAGTCTATGACATTCTGAAGCACCACTAGTTCAACTCTTTTATTCTATTTCTAAAACATTTGTGATGGCAGATCAATTGTTGTCTGTGTCTCCATCTGTATGAACCCATTTAAGTAAAAAGGTAATTCTTACTACATTTTAAAAATATAATACAGTCAATATCGATGTGATCAACTCAGTTTTTGTTTTACCGTGATATCCCTAAAGGTTTCCAATATTTTTACTTCTCGCTCTTAGGAAGGTTCTTTCCATACGGCACTTCTGCGGCGTAGTGGTATGGGTGTCAGCATGTTCACTCTGACGATTTGGATCTTGGAGCGGAAATAAATTGATTCCTGGTTGAAAAAATTCTGTAAATTTCTGTAGTAGTATAATTTAGCGGAGCACTTACGTATGATGCGAGAAAGTGTGCACTTTTGTAGCACCACTAGTTCCACCCATTTATTCAATCGAAATTACACGACTTACCTATCGATTCGCTTATCGAGTCGAAATTATTCGAAATTACTCGAAAATTACTCAAAGAAGCGTTTTTGAAAAGTTTTCATGATTTACTGTTGAAGAATACTTTGCATTTTTAAGAATAAATCTTTAGATTTAATATTAATTGTGTAAAACTAGTTTTCATAATAATAACTTTTTCACTTTTAGAATTCAAGAGGTTTAAACGAAAATAGCACCTGTGCCCTGTTAAATGAATTTTTATTTGGCGGGGGGGGGGGCAGCACAGAATGTAAAGCAAAATGGAGCATAAAATCTGACTAGGGCTAAGCAATTGCAGGAGATTGCAGAATTTCAGAGCATGCAAATTTAAGAGATGCTCTGATTTAATTGATTTTCAATATAAATTATGACCAATAAAACTCATTATAATGGTAAAATGTATATACGTCATTTATGCAATAACGTATACAATTGCAAATATTATATTTAAAGATTAATAATATATTTAAAGATTAATAATAAATTGACCTGCCAAGGGTCATACCAAAGTTTCCTGCTAGAAGTGATAATTTGGTGAAATATTTATAATAATATTCGAACCACTTCAAATTAAATGTTCGTTTTCAACTTGCATTGTTCTTAAGTCTTTGCATTAGTTTCTTAATTTCCCATATACATATGTACTAGTTGAATGTGGCGTCGCCGACGCTGTAAACTGTTTCAAAACTAAAATCTTGTGTTAAAAATTTCTTTCATACGTCATTTCTTTCATGCGTAGGTTTGTTCTAATATATTCTTAGAGATCTGGCATTGGACTTATCAATAAATAGTAGTAGCCGTTAATGTTATACTCCCGTTCAAATATTCCCAACTCTCAATGGCCGTATATATTAACTCCAAACGGGATTTGAACTGGTAATATTGCAATTTCAAAATTATAATTGCTGTAAATACTTACAGATACATGCATGATGCGACAGCACAGCTATATTTTTTACGTTTTATTTTCTAATATGAACATAAATGATCACCTGTAAGCTGTTGTTCTGCGTTATTTTCTAACGCTAAAATACGATCATTCTCAATTAGTTCGGAACATTCTGACGCAAAAACTTCTATAACTATATTTGATTCCCCTGAGCTGAAATCGATTTTTGCACGCTTAATAAATTAGTTTTTTAGTATTTACAGTTTTTGTTTCCTTCGTATTCACTTCACGTTCTTCAAATTTAATGTTCCAAAGCAAGTTGCAAATTCTTTATACAAAATACGCATGAAACACATCCCAACTGAAATACTTCAGAATTCTGAGCACATTCTGCCGGGCGATATTCATTTAATTTTTATTCGTTTGTGAAAAATCAGTGTTGCCATCCTCATGGAGGAAAATTATGGTGTCGCGGACTGAAAATAACCACGGAATAATGGGGTTTAATCAACGACACCTGCATAGATCTACTTAGTTGGTTTAATGTTTAATACTCACAAAGATCGTAGATTCAAAACACGAAAAAACACGTTTTTGACAATTTCTTGGAATCTTATGGCCGGCTCGGAAAACAAATCATCAGTTCCCCAACAGGGGACCGAGACGCATTCAATGACACCTCATACGTCTTGATTGGTGCACGGGAAGTGGTCTAGCCATGAGACACGAAAATCCCCAAACACGCACGATATAGGAGTTTTCTCAAATATGGATGTATGTCGTAGTATGTAGTTATGTAAAGTTATGTAATGCTGCGCGAAAAAATGACGAATTTTCGGCACAAAAAATCGTTGCAAGGCCATGATAACGAAAACGTTTATTCATCCAGTTGCTAAATTAAGAAAAAAAATCCCCTAACACGTGATGTAACCAGAATTCCTGTTTTGAAAGTCCTTGATACGAAAAACCAATTGAAAGCGAAACGTTCGTCCGTCCGTCAGTAAGTCTGTCCGTCCGTCCATTTGTCCGGTGTATGTGAACAACACTAGCGCCTAAACTATGCCTACGATTTATTACAATTTGAAGAAACCTCTGTCCATCTGCCCTGAGTCGAAGCTCTGAGATTTTGAAAAACATTCATTAATTTTTGGGGGTACGTTGCATGAAGCCCCCAGACATATTCAAAATGTTCTCAAAAATGGCTCCAAATTTTTCTTTAAATTTAGGAAACCGATAATTAATAAAATGTCAAAAAATGTACTTTGGGCGGCGACAGATGGTAACTGGCACCAGTATATAGTAATTTCGAATAGCTAGCCCAGACCCAAGGAAATAGAAAAACGAATACGGAAAAGTCTGTGCCATTTTGTAGCACCATTTGTTTTCGAGGTAGTGTCGTTAAAACTTAAATTAGTGGTGCTGCAGAATGGCACAGTCATTCCCGTATTAGTATTCTATTTCCTTTGGTCTCGGCTAGCTATTCGGACTTACCACATACTATTTCAGCTACCATCTATCGCCCGAGAAAGTACATTTTTTTGACATTTTCATAAATAACACAAAAACCTCGTCTTAAATGGCAACTTTCTTTTAAAAATTTGTTGCTGTTTTTAAGAAAATGGCTCTACTAAAATGCGCTTGTTTATGTGTTTGTTTAAGCTCTACTAAAAATGCGAAATTTGAAGCTCTTTTTCACAGAAGAGTTTTGAGTTTTCGAAAAACTTGATTTGAAGTAATTTTAGGCACATTAACTCACAAATAAAATAGTGTTTACAAATTGCCGATAATGTGCATATTGAGTGAGAGATTCAATCAAATTATATTTGTGTAATTTTTGAAAAAAAATATCCGAAAATAAATTTTACTTCATATTAAAGAGTGCAAATAATACCAACCGTTCCGAAAGTTCAAAAAAAAAATGTTGAACCTTTTTCGAGAAAATTGCATTTGAAATGCGGAAATTTGAGGTAGTTTTCACAGAAAATGGTTGCGTTTTCGAGAAACTTTACTTGACATTATTTAAAGCACGTGTACTCATTAATATAATAAGGTGAACAAAGCTATGCGAATGTAAGTATTAACAACGTGAGAGGCTAGTAAAAAAAAATTACATTTTTGAATTTTTTTAAACACAAAAGAATAGAGCACTATATGGCGTTTATATCATCTAAGAGTGTATTTATTAGTCCCTACCAAATGTTTAAAGAAAACATTTGTAGCCGCTTTTGAGAAAATCTTGTTTCTGTAATTTTTTAAAATTGCATATATTGCCCTCAATATTGTGCGAAAACTACTAAAATTTTCAAAAATCTGTGCATAACCTTGAAGAAAGAACTCACTATAAAAAAAACAAATTGTATCTGATGGAAAAATCTCTATCTAATTTTGTAGTTGGAGGAAGACGCCGAATAAAATTTAAGCTTTCGCAGTTTTCGGAAATTCAGAGTTAACCGTGAAAGTCAGAACTATGCCACCTTAATAAGTGTATTTTACTCTATTCTTACAAGAAATTTTAGGAAAAAATTTTGAACCGTTTTTGAGAAAATGTCGAAAATGTCCGGGGGGCTTCATGTAAAGTACCCCCAAAAATTAATGAATGTTTTTCAAAATCGCAGAGCTTGGACTCCGGCCAGAGGGTCATTGGTTTCCTCAATTTGGAAAAAATTGTATGCATTATTTAGGCTCTAGTGTTGTTCACATACACCGGACGGACGGACGATTTGTTTTCAATTGGTTTTTCGGCATCAAGGACCCACAAAACAGGGATTCTGGCTACACCACGTGTTACGGGATTTTTTTTCTTAATTTAGCAACTGGAATTATGCACTTTTTCTTCAACAGGCCCCAGCAAAGAATTTTTTTCTCCATTTCGCCGAAAATTCGCGATTTTGAAAAACTTTCATTAATTTTTGGGGCTACTTTACATGAAACTCCCCGGACATTTTGGAAATTTTCTCAAAAACGGCTAAACATTTTTTTAAATTTCTTGTAAGAATAGAGTAAAATTCTCTTATTATGGTGGCATAGTTCCGATTTTCATGGTTTATTCTGAATTTTCAATAATTGCAAAAGTATGAAATTTATTCAACGTCTTCCTCTAACTATAAAATTAAAGGTGGAGGTTTTTTCTTCAAATAAAATTTGCTCTTCATAGAGAGTTCTTCCATTAAGGTCATGCACATTTTTGTTGATAATTTTAGTAGTTTTCGCGCAATATTGCGTGCAATAAGTGCAATTTTAAGAAATTACAAAAACAAGAATTTCTCAAAATCATTTTTGTTTTTTAAAAAATTACACAAATGTAATTTGTTTGAAAGATCTCCAACACCGTTAATATGCACATTTCCCACAATTTGTAAACACTTTTGGATTTGATAGAACGCCTTAAATTATTTTAAATGACGTTTTTAGGAAACACAAAAGATACCTGTGATAAAGAGCTTCAAATTTCTCATTTACAGTAACGATGAAACGCCATTCTCTTAAAAACAGCTCTAAATATTTAAAGAAAATTGCCATTTAGTACGAAATTTTTGTGTTCTTTAATATTCTAAACTTAATAATCCCGTGCTATTATTAGGAAACCGAGAAATTAAGAAAATGTGGAAAACGTACTTTGGATGGTTGTAGATAATAGCTGTCAAGAGTGTGTGGCAATTCCGAATAGCTAGCCCAGACCCAAGGAAGTAGAAAACTGATATACGGGAAAGTCTGTGCCATTCTGTAGCACCACTAGTTTCGTTATTAAGGACCGATACGATTTTTTTCTGCCGAAAATTTGCCGTTTTTTCGCGCCGAATTACGTAACTTTGTCTATAGTACGTATACACTCCGTATACGTATATACTCCGTATATACTATGTACATATACGGGAAAGTAAAAATACTTTTATTATTTAGAAAAGTGTAAATGAAATAGGTTGAGCACCGTTACAGACAGAACCGGACACTAAAAACTGAAGTGGCTGTTTTTAGAGAATTTCAGGATGAGTGTCATCTATAAAATATGCTATATTTATACTGCGACATACTTTGCCCCTCAAAGCCCGTCGTCACAATGGAATATGTCACAGTATTTCGCGACGTTCTCTGTCATGCCGCCAGGTATCGCAGGATCGCGACCATAACAAGCGACTTTAACAAGCGACTGTAACAAGCGACGGAGAAATATGCGAAATACCGTGTGATATTCCATCGTGGCCATAGGGGCTTGAGGGGAAGAGTTACAAAAATCGCACTATAATTGAGAATGTCAATGATATTTGTATGCTAGTTTTACATTTTCCGTAAACCTTTTAATATAGCCATTGTTCGAGAACGTAATGTCTTAAGTTTTCATTATGTTCTTAACTCTAGAATTGCCCCACACTTTAACAAGAAAAATTAATTATTAGATCTTCATTAAAATGTACTGGTTTTTGATTTCAGATTGTTGGTATTATTTTTGGTCTCTGTTTGGCCAACTCTATCAAGAATGCAGAGAGAAGAGGAAGATAATAACTGTTTCGTTTCTCGCAAAATTATACTTAAAATTTGTATTATTTACTTTTCTCCTGTAAAATTTAATGACAATAAAGTATTGGAATTATACATATTTTTAAAAAGTGTGTCTTTTGTGTACGAAAATATTTTTGCCTCATTCCAAAATGCTTGATTCGGCTCCATTCGTTGCATCGTCTGTAACAATTTCATTCGTACGACAGTCCCATTTTTTACTTTCCAGTATACGTACGTTCTTACGGAGTAATATACGTAGTATAGGGAAAGTTATGTAATGCTGGGCGAAAGAATGGCGAATTTTCCCCAGAAAAAAATTCGTTGCCAGGCCGTAATAACGAAACTAGTGGTGCTACAACAGCACTTACTTTCCCGTATTAGAGGAAACAGCTAGGTAGTACTGAAATATTTTTATGCTCTACTAACATCTTAGCTTACAACTCACTGTTTCCATCGCAGTGTTGTCAGAACTATGTGAATTCTACAACTGCACAAAAATAGCATACAAAAGTTATGTAAACCTATATTGGAAAAAGAAGCCTGATACCCTGGACAATACAGAAATGCAATCCATAAGACCATGATTAGAGAAGAGTATTCTAAAACCATGCAAAAATACTCTACTCACAACAAATGGTACAGCATTTCGTGCGAAAGCTAAATATTTTCATGTAAATATCAACATAAGTTAGACAATTATAACTCCTATTCATACAGCTCCATCAGGTCACAACAATGACACGTAATTCACAAATATTCGCGAGCGCAAATGGAATTCCATTGTTGCAGACCCCGCATTGTCGCTATTCTGAAAGCTGTTAATTCTTTTTACTTATTTCAAATATTTCAAAATAAACTATTTAAAAAAATTAATATATAAGTGTATAACAAAAGTTCGAATGTAAGAAACGAAGAAAGAAATAATATTCAAAATTGCACATTCTAATTTACGACGCACCCAGCTGTCCGGAGCTCTGTAAATTTACAGTGAGCTACCGAAAAACCAATCGAATGGAAAAGGTCCGTCTGTCCGTGTCCGGCCGTCTGTGAACACTGCTAGCGCCTAAACCATACGTACGATTTCTTCCAAAATGGATATTCCCCGGTCGATCTGGTTCTAGTCGAAGCTTTGAGATTGTGAAACAGTTTCTGTAAAATTTGGGGGTACTTTACATGTAGCCCCCCGGACATTTTCAAAATTTTATCAAAACCGGCTTCAATTTTTTTCTTTAAATTTCTTGTAAGAATAGAGTAAAATACACTTATTAAGGTGGCATATGTCCGATTTTCACGGATTACTGTGAATTCTCGAAAATTGCAAAAGTTTAAAATATTTTCGTCGTCTTTCTGGAACTAGAAAATTGAAGATAGAGATTTTTCTTTTAAATAAAATATGTTGTCCAATGTGAGTTCTTTCATTAAGGTCACGTGAATTGTTTTTGAAAATTTTACGTTTTCGCGCAATATTGCTTGCAATATGTGGAATTTAAAAAAATACAAAAACAAGATTTTCTCAAAAACGGCTCCAATTTTTTTAAAACTTTTGGTAGGTATAGTGCCTAATGCCTTTTATCAGATGACATAAACGCCATATTGCTCTATTCTTTGGTTTTTTCAAACATTGGAAAAATGAAATTTTTTTGACTTTTCTCTCACGTCGTTAATATTTACATTAGCAGCAATTTTTTCATATATTATATTTACGAGTACATGTACTTTAAATAATGTCAAGTAACGTTTCTCAAAAACCCAACCGTTTTCTGTGAAAAAGTAGCTCAAATTTCCGCATTTTCAGAAACGCTTAAACGCCATTTTCTCATATATGGTAGAAATTTTTTTCTTTAAACTTTTGTAACGGATTGTGCTTATTACATTCTTTAATATGATGTAAAGTTTATTTTGAGTTTTATTTTTGAAATTACATAAATGTTATTTTTTTAAGATCTCTCACATCTTTAACATACACATTACGTGGAATTTGTAAAGATTATTATATTTGTGAGTGTAAGTGCTTCAAATAACTTCAAATAAAGTATTTTGAAAACTCAAACATTTTCTGTGAAAATGAGCTTCAAATTTCGCGTATGTAGTGGCGGTAAAACGCAATTTTCTTTAAAACGGCGCATAATTTTTAAAAGAAAATTGCGATTTAGGACTAGGTTTTTGTGTTCTTTAATATTCTAAAATTAATATTTTCGTTCTACCAATAGGAAACAAAAATTAAGAAAATGTCAAAAATATGTACTTTTGGCTGTGATAGATGGTAGCTGGCAAGAGAGTATGTGGCAATTCCAAATAGCTAGCGAAGACCCAAGGAAATAGAAAAGAAATACGGGAAAGTCTGTGCCATTCTGTAGCACCACTAGTTTTCTTTAAACTTTTGGTAGGGTTAGTCATAAATGTACTCTATGAAATGACATAATTGCCATATTGCTCTATTTTTTGTTTTAAAAAAATACAAATATGTAATGTTTTTGACTTGTCTCGCACGTCTGTAACATTTAGAACCCAGATTATCCACCGTCCTACATGTAGGACGGTATATTTCTGTAGAGTTTACATTCAGTATTTTTACTTTCCCGTATACGTACGTATACACGGAGTGATATACGTAGTATAGGGAAAGTTATGTAATGCTGCGCGAAAAAATGGCCAATTTTCGGCGGAAATAAATTCATTGCCGGGGCGTGAAAACGAATAAGTGGATAAAACCAGTTGCTAAATTAAGGAAAAAAATCCCCTAACACGTGGTGTAGCCAGAAACCCTGTTTTCTAGATCCTTGATACCGGAAACCCAATTGAAAGGAAAACGTCCGTCTGTCCGTCCGTCCGTCTCTCTGTCCGTCTGTGAACACTGGCTAGCGCCTAAACCATACGTACAATTTCTTCCAAAATGGATATTCCCCGGTCGATCTGATTCTAGTCAAAAGTTTGAGATTTTGAAAAAGATTCTTCAAAATTTGGGGGTTCTTTATATGAAGCCTCCCGGGGTTTTTCAAAATTTTCTCAAAAACGGCTCCAAATTTTTTCTTTACATTACTTGTATGAATAGAGTAAAATACACTTTTTAACATGGCATAGGTTCGATTTTTCATGTACAGCTCTGAATTTTCGAAAACTGTGAAAGTTTGAATTTTTTTCGGCGTCTTTCTCCAACTACAAAATTGAAGATAGAGATTTTTTCTTCAAATAAAATGTTCTGTATA
>JAHLJT010005229.1:0-87892 GCA_031308135.1 Acheta domesticus | reverse complement strand
AAAGAAATAGGACACATACTTTACTGTGCGTGAGGAGTTAAGTAGATATTGTGAAGGTGCACATCATGAGAAACCAGCCAAACAACATAGCATGACAATTCATCCTGACTACATGTTCCTGAATGAACTAGTGTATACCACAAGAGCTAACCACTGGCGATCAAGAAAACAATATCCGGTACAACATGAGTCAAAGTGACATCCCACCATTCATAGGATAATTAATTTGGTCATTCATAAATAAAAGTTGTAACATTAGGTGTGTGGCAATGTGTGATAGGAATAAATAAATAAATAAAAAACTTTTGCATGAATAAACGGGGGTACTATTGTTAGCAAGCCCACAAAGGCAATTACAAGAGCAATACTAGTATAGCTAGTTGGGATCACTGCTGTGCTCAGGTCCCTACAGGTGGTACCACGAAGTCTACAAGGAGACTCAACTCCGGTGGTGGGGGTATATACCAAAAACGTCGGCAGCTACTTGAAAAAATAATACAATAAAACCAGACCCCTTCGTCTTCAGCGACCTCACGCGGCAATCGAAAGAACTACGAAGGCTTTCAAAACAGCCAATGGCAGCAAAGCAAAGCGAATCCGCGGGAAGCACGAAGTCGGCTGGAAGCAAAAATTTATTTTTAACGGTGCGGGCTCTTAACAATAATAATATTAATAATTAATATGTAATATAATTATTATTCATTATATAATATAATTGTTATATAAAATACTTATTGTATTATAACTATAATAAAGTTATATAATTAATCAGAATTATTATGTAATTAATAATTATTACTTAAACAATGTGCTCCAATTTCGTGAATGAGTGGGATGGAATTATTGGTTCTCGATCACAAAGTCTACAGTCCTGCATTAAAAATTGCTGCAATAGTGAAGCCAAAATTGCGATAAATAAAGAAATTGCAAATTTTCGAATACCAAATTTAAGTAATTTTCTCCATAAAAAACAATGTGAATATGTATTGTCAATCTCAATCTTTAATACATGAGTAATAATTAAACTTACTGATTGCAGCTAAGTTTTTGTTAAATTTATATGAAATTTAATTATTTGTTGTCATATTTCATATTGCAACATTATTATAAATGCAATGTTTTATTTTTTGAAGTGAACATGATTTATTTTATTGGTTTTATTAAGGAAAAATAAATGGAAAAAACCTGAAATGAAGTTACTGAAATTCAGTTTTGGAATGTAGGAAACACAACATAATTCTGCAGAAAAAAATCTTTGGTTTAGGATCCTACAGTGTGAGAGAGATGGCATTCCATTGCTGCTGAAAACATGCCCAAATTCCCAACATCTCAAAAATATATTTGTTTTTTGTGAGAAGCATTTTGAAGCATTGGATATTGTCCAATGTTTCAATGTGGTAATTTCCGGCAATGTAGATACCTTACTTGCCAATACAAAAGATTGAAAACTGGTGCAGTTCCTTCAATTTTCAATGCAAACATTATTTGAAAACATAGACTTATTAAATTAGTTTTCCTTTTCAATACTAGGCAATGTAAAAATGAATATTAATATTTTACAGAATTCTCGAACTAATGAAATAAATAGAAATGAAATGATAATCATGAATGGAAATCCATTGCCTTCAAGATCTTTAAGAAACTAAATCTGTTTTACCTTCTTGTATTGGACCGAATAAACAAATATGTTAATATTTCAGAAAATTTTCTTAGTCTAGTAGTGATGAGAAGTGTAAATACCGAGTCTGAAACTATGATCATCGACTGAAATCCATCACCTTCATGTTCTGTAAGTAAGTATTGCCTTCTGTGTATTGGACAATTCGATAAATAAATAAATATTTTACAGATTTCTCAAGCCACTGATGATAAATGTAGGCCTAATGAAAGGATAGATGCATCTAAAACTATTATCATGAATGGAAATCCATTTCCTGCAAGTAATTAAATTTATTGTTTTACCTTCTTGTATTGAACAAATATATCTCTAAGTATAATACATGTATAACAATATTTCACAAAATTTTCTTAATCTAGTGAAGATGAAAGTGTAAATACCGAGTCTGAAACTATGATCATCGATGGAAATCCACCACCTACATGTTCTGTAAGTAATGATATATAGTGCCTCTTTGTTTGAGACAATTCAGTCCTAATACATATAAAATTTTATGTTATAGGCCTATGTATAAATATTATATACCGGTAACATATAATATACTAAACATACAATTAATATTTTATGAAATTCTCAAATCATCAGAGGATGTGTGCAATCTTAATTGAAAGTATAGGAACTTCTGAAACTATTAAATATGGATGGAAATTCTCTTGCCGCGTGATGTCGCTGAAGTCGAAGGGGTCTAGTTTTGTTGTCTTATTTTTTAAGTAGCTGCCGACGTTTTTCGTAAATACCCCCACCACGCCTCCAACACCGGAGTTGAATCTCCTCCTTGTAGACTTCGTGGGTGGTACTATTATATTGTTCTGTAATATGCACTTGTTAGGACCTGACCACAGAGTGATCCCAACTAGCTATACTAGTATTGCTCTTGTAATTGCCTTTGTGGGCTTGCTAACAATAGTACCCCATTTATTCATGCAAAAGTTTTTATTTGTTTTTATTTATTTTTTAAATTCATTATTCCTATCACAAATTGCAGCACACCAGATGTTGCACTTTTATTTATGAATGAACGAATTAATTATTATCTTATGAATGGTGGGATGTCACTTTGACTCATGTTGTACCGGATATTGTTCTCTTGAGAGCCAGTGGTTAGCTCCCATGGTATACACTTGTTCATTGTGGAACATGTAGTCAGGACGAATTGTCATGCTATCTTTGTTAGACTGGTTCTCATGATGTGAACCTTCACAATTTCTACTTAACTTCCCACACACAGTAAGGTATGTGTCCTATTTCTTTATTATTCAATATTGTATAAATTAATTACAAAGGAAAAAAAACAACAAACCATAGACTAATATGAACGTAATTTTGGTAGTGCTATTATATACATTAAGAACAGATTAAAAAAAAAAGTTTTTGTTTTGTTTGGTGTGAACACAAATGAATATTATCAGCATTCTGCGTTTTTTTTTATTATAGCTGTGGATATATGTTTATTATAGCTTATGTTATTTAATTATAGCTGTGGATATATTTTAATAAGAGTGTTGTGAAAACTTGTCCAGCCCTGAAGATGGAGCAATAATAAATTCCCAAACGTCGGCAAACAAAAATATCGTATTAATTTGGACCAAAACCCGTGAACCCGCAATGGAAATGTCATCTTCAAATAGTGAGTGCTATATCTTCCAAAATATTTTAAAACAAAAAAAATATCATTTCCTCCTATTAATACCGTCCAAACAGACATTCTCCATCTCACCCAAACCAAATACCACAACACAACACCTTAAATCATTCCCCATCTACATCCTTTCCATTAACGTCTTTATTAATAGATCCAAATCAACCCTATTCAAACAATTATACTCAAAATTCAAAATAATTGACAAAATAACTCTTTGTTCACAAATCGAATACACTCGTAACAATAGTAAATCAAACACAAACATGTATAACTTCTTTATTGAGTTATCTCTTAGCCACAATAATCAACATCATACAAGAGTCTCACATCAAATATCCTGAATAGAATCTTTACCATGGCTTGAAATTGAAAATTAAAAATCCGCTCATGGAATACAGATGGAATCCAAAACAAAATACCCTTACTTTCATATTACTTGCATTTACTTAAAATTGAGGTACTATGTTTGCAAGAAAAACAATTATCATGTTCGAATAAATTCTACATTCCAGGTTATTACACATATAGATCTGATCGTACGACTACACATGATTTTGGCAGAAAAAGAGGTGTTGCCATTGCAGTATGAAAGACAACAGAACATTACCACATAAATATCCTTTCACTAACATTTTAAAGTTCTATTTGAACAGAGATTCCAAATGTTGCTTATCCTATTTCTTTCATTTCACTCTTCGAAGTAACTAAATATATAATAAATCTGACTGCAAAATTATCCTTTGAGCCAGATTGTATTTCTCCATTTCTAATTAAACAATTTTCATTTTCACTTATTGCGCAATACACTGCCATATTTAATGCACGTCTTCATGTAGGATATTTTTCCAAATCATTGAAATATGCCCATGTAATTCCATTTCATAAACTGGGCAAGCCATCAGAAAATACTTTACATTACAGGCCAATCATATTATTTCCATCTTTAGGAAAAATTTTTTGACAGACTCATTTTCCACAGACTAAATATTTTCTTAAATTCTATAAATGATATTCCTCACTATCAATTGGCTTTCGCTGTCTTCTCTCCATGAATCACCAAATACTTCGACTAACTGAAGACATACTTATCGCTATTCATAATTTTCAAACCTTATACTTCGGTTTTTCAGTCTTGGCGCAAGGGGCGTGTCAATAAAATGGAATATCTCACGGTATTTCGCGTCTTTCTCCGTTGTGCCGCCACGAGTCGCATGATCGTCAGCACTGCTCGATAGTCGCGATCCTGCGACCCCAAGCGACATAACGGAGAACGATGCGAAATACCGTGAGATATTCCATTTTATTGACACACCCACGTACGCCAAGAAAGGAAAATCTAAGTGTGGTGCAGTTTTCTCAACATTAAAAAGGCTTTCGATAAAGTTTGGCACTCACGCCTAAATTAGAAACTTTATTCATTGTTTTTCAAATAATCACACCTTCTCCCTCCATTTAAAACACCATATTTGATCCACAAAATCAATACTTGCCGGCGTCCCTCAATTTATTTATTTCTGATTTTCTTACAAGAAACAACTTCTTAGCATAATTTGCAGATGACTATCATACAGTACCCATAGAAATATTGAAAGTGCAATTTCTTTGCTCCAAAATCATTTAAGTAAGGTAGGTTCAGAGGCATATGAAATTGAATACAAGAAAATGGAAGGCAATTTTTTTCTCCTTACCTATGTATAACGAAGTACCTCCTCTAACAAACCAAAACGATCAAATAAAATTGCTTTCTTCCACAGAACAAGTACATATTTACGAGAATTAATGAACAGAATACCCATTGGAAATAATATCACCCATAGAATTTTGTTAGCTAATCAATCTTGGCATCAACTATTACTCGTTCACTTTACATTTGCAGACGGCAGAATTAGGAACTAATGTTGTTTTGAAAGCGAAAGGCCCGAACACACAACCGAGAATACACGAATGGCCCCGATGTCAATCAGCATCTGACCAATCAGCTGTCTCCGAAGGCAGCACAAGCGCTACGGAGTCCATAGTACGGACACAGCTGACGAATTATACCTTTCTGGCAGTGAGCTGGGAGTCGTGCTCTTAAATGATTAAGATAATATACAATAAAATAGATCACACCACACGCTATTCACAACATTCACGTACAATATTTTTTATTTCTTCTTTGCACTTACCTACTGCTTAATGGTTATGTTTTTAACACAGGTTTCTGTTTGATGCTCACCGCCATCTATATCATATTAAACGGTCAGTATCTACTGCAGGCGCGCGTTTCTCATTCAGTCGGCGGTGACCTCATGTAAACAGATCGCAGCGCTCCGTCTGCAAATGTAAAGTGAACGAGTAATACTTCCTCTGCCTAATACTATTCTTCAATTAGCATGCTGACTAAATTACGTATTTATAAAACAATCATTCAGCCTCTGATATCTCATGCGAGTCCGATTTGGGGATCAGCATCTAAAACCAAGAATAAACTTCTAATTTTTCAAAATACATGTCTAAGAATTATTATTAAAACCCCTTGGTTTATTCTAACACACAAATTCATTCTGAGTTACGTACACTTCAAATTGAAAATTTTTTTTCGACAAATTTCAGCAAATATCTACTGCAACATTAATACTATTCCGTCTGCATTTCATTTTCATCTTCGTAATCAAACTCCCCCACCGTAAACGACAAAACGAAAATTATCAACGCAATTCTACGACCCTGTGTAACATCCTTTCAAATCTTATTTCATCACATTAAATAGTTTTGTTCTTGATGTGAGAGCTGCATATTTACAGCTACTAATTTTCTATGTCCATTATGCAAATTGTTATTTTTCTGTTGCAATGGGACTAACTGCCAAAGGCATTTCCTTATTCATTAAAAAATATCCATTTAAACTGCGTTTATCTAAACTCCATTGTTGCTGAATGTTCCCGTGTGACGCAGGAAAACCGGACAGGTGAGACGAAGAGAGACGGAACGTGACGGAGAGCGACAGAGAAGCAGAGAGTGACGGAGACAGTACGGTGGGGTTGAAGGGATAGAGGAAGGGGGAGAGAGACAAGAAAGAGACGGCGTGCCTAAGAGAGAGAGAGAGAGAGAGAGAGAGAGAGAGAGAGAAAAGAAAGAGTGACAGAGAAACAAGAGACACAAAAGAGGCGGTAGAGATAGAGTCCCAAACCCACAGACACAGACAGGCAGAGAGAGAAAGAGAGAAGGAGGCACAGATGCAGACAGGGAAACAGAATGATACTCAGAGATAAACCAAAGGAGAGAACGAGAAAGGCACAGGCAAAGTCAGAAACGGACACAGGGCGGGAGACACAGAAGGCGATTGAGAGAAACAGATACAGAGGGTCACGGAGACGCTTTCTTTTTCACAATGATTGAATAAGCAAAAACACGGGCAACGCCGGGAATTGTGCTAGTCACCTATAATATGATTAATTAGAATAAAAATATTATATTCAATGCTTTAAGAACATATAGTCTGCCTTGTGGCCCAATTTACATTTTATTCACAGATAAAGATTTTTAAAATAACTACATAGACCCTTTTTACATGTACATCGTACACGCCGATTTCAATTAGATTTATAATTGTGAGCGTTTGCTGCTCCAGCAAGTGGACTGTAGGGAGAAACTGGATGGGGCAGCTCACCTCACACTCCTCGGTTGCTCAGAGTGCAATAAAACAATTCAGATATTTTCATCTAATTTAATTATAGTGAATAATTTAATTACAAAACTAATTTGCTGTATGACCAGCATTCACATGATATAAGGAATTGAGGTTATTAATAGAAATAATTAGATCAATGAAATGAACATGCTCTGTAAGCGGCATAGATACCATATGACGTATCAGGTTATTGATACAAACAACTAGTTCAGTGAAATAAACATGCTGTGTATGCAGCATTGATAGCATAGGTATTAATGTTATTAACACAATATTAATTCAATGAAATTAACGTGCTGTGTGGGCAGCGTAGGTACCATATAAAGTATTATAAGTTATTAATGCAAGTAACCAGTTCCAATCAAATACACATGCTGTACAAGCAGCATTGATGACACAAGATATTAATGTTATTAACACAACATTAGCTTAATGAAACAAACATGCTGTGTAGACAGCATAGGTACCATGTAATGTGTTGAGAATTATTACAAACAATTGGGTTACATTACAACTTTTACGGAGTGTGTGTTGCTCCAGGAGGTTGCCAGTAGTATACGTGCAAGTTCTAAACCTCGCAGCCGTCTTCTGTCGTCGGTTTGCCCTCGACCAGAACATGCCACACAGAGGGGAAATCATCCAAATTGTAGGTACACACAGTTGTGAGCCTGGCATAAGGCAATTTGCAGGCGACAAGAGGAAGCACGCCACTCGGCCATGTGGTTTACACGTGCGAAAACCTTTGCACGCTTCTTGCGTCCTTCAATTAGAAGTGAAACGAGCAAACGAAATATTGAAACTGGACTTAAACCCACGACACATTGATAAAACAATGGTTCACTGTCGCACATACTAAAATATCCCGGATGGCTAGGGATAGGAGTCAGCATGAATATGCTCTGGCCACGCCGCCATGCCTTTTACGCGACAACGTGTCTCTGCCTGCCTCGACCAGCTCGGAAGACCGAATACCACCCTTCGCTGGCGGTTGTTAACGGCTCCTGCCCCGTCCGGTGGAAGATGTCACACTCGGCGCGGGGCAAGGAGTTTGAAGGGGAAGAGGTGCATCTCCGCTATATCCGACAATAATTTAATACTCTTCATGAGTGAGTCCACACACTGCACACACTTCGTAGACTCATGAGAAACCTGCGAGAGTAGGCAGCAACAGAAAAAGTTTACTTTGTGACGTGAATGCGTTGCCAGTGAGATATCATCGCGGACTTATTACTGAAGCGAAGCAAGCACGCGTCGCAGCCAATTGGGCGCTCTCCCGTGTGCGTGCGCATGTGCCTGGCGAGGTCGCCAGACTGTTAAAAGCCTTTCCACACACTTCGCATGCAAATGGGAGCTCTCCCGTGTGCGTGCGCTTGTGCACGGCGAGGGCGCCTGACTCTTTAAAAGCCTTCCCGCACACATCGCATGAAAACGGCGCTCTCCCGTGTGAGTGCGCTTGTGTCGGGCTAGTGCGGTTGCCTGATTAAAAGCCTTCCCGCACACATCGCATGAAAACGGGGCGCTCTCCCGTGTGAGTGCGCTTGTGTCGGGCTAGTGCGGTTGCCTGATTAAAAGCCTTTCCGCACACTTCGCATGAATATCGGCACTCTCCCGTGTGCGTGCGCTTATGCGCAGCGAGGGTGTCTGACCGATTAAAAGCCTTTCCGCACACTTCGCATGAAAATGGGCGCACTCCCGTGTGCGTGCGCTTATGCGCAGCGAGGGTGTCTGACCGATTAAAGTCTTCCCGCACACATCGCATGAAAACGGGCGCTCTCCCGTGTGCGTACGCTTGTGCTTGGCGAAGGTGCCCGACTCTTTAAAAGCCTTTCCGCACACTTCGCATGAATATCGGCACTCTCCCGTGTGCGTGCGCTTATGCGCAGCGAGGGTGTCTGACCGATTAAAAGCCTTTCCGCACACTTCGCATGAAAATGGGCGCACTCCCGTGTGCGTGCGCTATGCGCAGCGAGGGTGTCTGACCGATTAAAAGTCTTCCCGCACACATCGCATGAAAACGGGCCCTTTCCCGTGTGAGTGCGCTTGTGGTTGGCGAGGCTGCTTCGCAATGTAAAAGCTTTTCGGCACACATCGCATGAAAACGGGCACTCTCCCGTGTGCGTGCGCTTGTGCATGGCTAGTCTGCTTGCCTGATTGAAAGTCTTTCCGCACACATCGCATGAAAACGGGCGCTCTCCCGTGTGTGTGCGCATGTGCACGGCGAGGTCGCCAGACTCTTTAAAAGCCTTTCCGCACACTTCGCATGAAAACGGGCGTTCTCTCATGTACATGCGCTTGTGCGCGGCGAAGCTGTCTGAACGATGAAAAGCCTTTCCGCACACATCGCATAAATATGGGCGCTCTCCCGTGTGAGTGCGCTTGTGCGCGGCGAGGTTGCTTCGCAGTTTAAAAGATTTTCCACACACATCGCATGAAAACGGGCGTTCTCCTGAGTGTATGCGCTTGTGATACATCAGATTGTTTAATTTTGTGAAAGCCTTTCCGCACACGTCGCATGAATATTTGCGCTCCGCTGCGTGCTGCCGCTTGTGAGGAGCGAGGTCGCTGGCGCTGCTAGCAGGCCGCTGCCTCCCTGGCCGCACTGGTATCGCCTGTTCCTGGTCCTCGTCCTGTGGCGGTGGACAGTCCCCTGCGCCTGCGAACGTACGTAAAAGTAATTTATCGCCACGAAGCAACTCGACAACAAAACCGAGAGCAGTCCAGTTTCGAAATGACAATATTAAGTACAAAGGAAAAAAAATTATTGTAGTGACAACTAATACTTGGCGGGGGGAAGAGCTTGGCATTTGAGTACCTTCATTTGATAGTGAATAAACAGACAATAAAAAAATCCCCCAAAAAATGTGAATGGATTTTAAACCTCCATCCAACACCTATAATCTACTGATGCAACTCGGATAAAAGTTTCCGTCTGACAAAAAGAATCCCCTGCCTCAAGCAAGTCTCTGCATCTGCCACTGCGTACGATCTGCCCACTTCTCCGTCACCCAGATCACCAACCAGTCGCCAGCTATCAACCCGGCGAGTGTCTCGCCGACCGTCTCCGACCCGGCTGCCTAGCGCCCTCGCCTGGCATGCGGCCGGCTTGCCAGTTAACGCACTGGTCATCATAAAAAGACGCAAGTACGGCGAAAAACAGAATACGTCACACGAGAGAAACAAGGCTTCTTCCGCTCTCGTTGATTGTGATCCTCGGCGTGAGGGCCTCGGGATACAGCACTTGCACCTCAAGAAAGGCTCCTTTCGCCCTTGAAACGTAGCATGACGTTAATGCGGAATTATGAAATGTCTTGTAAACATCCAATAATTTTGAAAAATAGAATTACGAAATGATAAAAAAAGGTATCACTCACCTGGACCACTAAAACAGCCCTCCAGTTTTACTGAAGCAACGGAAACACACTCACAGCCAGGAGCAAGAGGATCCTACAACAAAAGGTGTTTTATGTTCACTGACAACCAAAAAAGAATCGAGAATAAAAGGATTTAGACTTTGCTCTGAGGCTCCGTTTGCTTACAGCTGACTGATCGCTGTGATTTTCTTAAAAAGTGCTTAACTTCCTTGTTATTCAAGGCATTGTCATTAATGTTTTCCAGACATAACACACTTTAGCCAGGACTGAATCATGGTGCTATGGTTATTCCTAGATCCACGAAATGAATATTTAAAAAAACAACTGACATCTGCATTGCAATTCATGGAAAATTTACATCAGATTCTTTGGTTGTTAGTAACTCCGCGTGCGTCAACTGCCCAGATATTTAGGTCCCGTGAGTGTCTTTTCCTCTCGGGGCGATGCTGATCTTCTCCAGCTTAGAGGCGAGAACGGGCACCGACCTATCGTCGGCTAGCGGGGTTTTGGTCCTAGCCGAGGCAAGTTCTGAGCTACGGACTGGTCTCCCAGTATGTACGATAGTGCATGTGAGTGTGTGCGCGTAAGAGAGGAGGACATGACAAGGAAGGAGAAGGAAACATCGCGAGCGGTGCGTGGCATCCGACGCAGCATCCAACTGCCTGGAATGACGATCACGGAGCGCAGTAAATTCGGAGCGGGTGATGTTGGTCGCCAAATGACACAATAAATAACCTAATTTTTAAAAAATTCAACCTGACCTTATTCCAAGATCTCTTTTTGATACAAACATTTCATTAAAAAAGTATGTTCACAATTGTAGTTGTCGGAAAAGGCGATTTTTATTACAAAATCAGCCATTTCAACGAACACGAGACCGGGCACTATCCTCTAATGCGTCCTTTACGCTATTCCAGGGTGCAGCTTGCGGTTTTAAGAAAAAACTCTTTGAATAAAATAAAAATTGCCCATGACACAAAATTTCGCAAAAAATACTCATGTTTAAAAAGAAAAATTGAACATTGCATTTCTAGACATGTTTTTCATGAACATATTTCATTAGGAAAAAATGTTTATCTTGATAATTGTCGTAGTATGAAGACGACGAAAAAATTGTAATTTTTTTTTAATTTTCGAAAAATCAGTTGTTCATCCAACATGAGACATGCATCATTCTCTTAAATTTCCTTCACACTATCCAACGACAAATCTTAATCAAAACGTGGAAGCCATTTTCTTTGAAAATGGTCCCAGAGGCTTCATGTGAAGTACACCCCAAAATTGAAATATTAGATAGATACATTTATTAGTTCGCTTTGAGCTAATGCTCGGTGGAACACATGACAACAATTAGAATTAGAGGACGATATCCTAGTTATAATTAATTTCTAGTTATCTCTAAATTGACTAATAGTTTCACTAACACTTCACTTTCACTACACTCCCTTCCCTTTCACTACACTACACTTCACTGTATAACGCTAATATACAATAATAAAAAATAACAAAAACTATATAGAATAATAATAAAATTAAGAATTACACCAAAGCTAAAAGCAGTGTTAATACTGGTGATATTTATATCAATAATAATAATAATAATAAAGGTAATTGTGTCAGTATTGATAGTGTCCTGAATAGAATTTAGTATATTTTTAAATTTGCCTACATTAGGAGGAGCCTCTAGTGCTTTTGCAGGTAGTCTGTTCCAATCTAATATAGTGCGATTCACAAAGGAGTACTTACCTACATCAGTTCTTTGCTTTCTACATCGTAATTTGCACGGATTGGACTCCTCTGCTTTTATAATCTGGTTTATGCAATCTCTTACCGATATCTGCCCATGCTGTGTCTCCTCTGTAAGTCTTGTACATTACGCATAAACGCGCCCGTTCTCTTTTCTTAGATAGGACTCCCATTTTCTCGTTCATCAGCAATGCGCCCATGATTTGAAAACTTACCGGCCCTTTTTGAATTTATCTACCGCCTCAATTTGCCCTTTCCTGTACGGGTCCCAGCATGCTGATCCGTATTCTAAAATAGGATGAACAAGTGTAGTATATGCTAGGGATCAGGCATTTGGACTACTATTTTTTAGGACACGCATTACAAAATGAAGTGCTCTCCAGGACATTTTTACCGTATTGTTAATATGATCCGACCAATCCAAGTCGCTTCTCAGGCCCAAATCCAAATACTTACAGGTTTTTACACGTGGTGTAACGTTGGTTCCTAATTCATAATTGGAGTGTACATTTGAACGACACTTGGTAAAACAAATGAATTTACTCTTTTCCGGATTTAATTCCATCTTATTTTTGCACGCCCAGTTCCATAAACAGTTTAGATCGTTCTGTAAAACATTTTCATCCGAAGACGAGCCAATACTCCTATATATTATACGACCATCGGCGAAAAGTCTAACATTCGATTTTATTCAGTTGCAATGTCATTAATGAACGCTAAAAATAGTAGTGGCCCTAGCACACTCCCCTGGGGGACCCCAGAAGTTACATCGACTTTTGATGAATATCGCTCTTTCCTGACTGAGTGCGCCCCGAAAGAAATTCTTTTATCCACAAGATTATTCGATGATCTAATCCCGTTTCTAACAATTTGGCAATTAAAAGACCGTGTGGAACAAGATCGAATGCCTTAGAAAAATCTAATATTATTGCATCGACCCTACTCCCTTTGTCTAGTGAATCTGCTATGTCCTGACATAAAGCAATAGTCTGGCTGTCGCACAAATACCCAGGACGAAAACCGTGTTGATTTTGAAATAGCCAATCAGTTTTGTTCCAAACTTTTCTAATATACTCTGCAATTAAGTGTTCCATCTGCTTACATACGACTGATGTCAAACTAATAGGTCTGTAGTTGTTAACAACCCTTCTGTCTCCTCCCTTGTGAATCGGTACTACAATTGCCTCCTGTCAATTTTGAGGAATCATTTTATTCTTTATAGTTACGTCCATTAACCGCGCAAGGTACGGAATCATGGCTTCCCCTCCCAGTTTTAGTATTTCTCCTGGTATTCCAGCAGGACCTACAGATTTATTTCTCCTAATTTTTGCAATTCTTTTTCTAATAATTCCTGCATCAACTCGAAAGGTTTCTATTACGGGTGTTGTTTCACTTACTTGGGTTTGATCCTTCGGCTTGAAAACAGAAGCGTAATGTCTGTTTAAACAGACCGCCTTACACTATCTGTGATTAACGAACCGTCTGCTCTGCAGATCGCTGGAATACTTTCTTTGTTCCCTTTCTTATGTCTCACATACTTGAAGAAATTTTGCCAACAGGTCAATCGGTCGTTTAGAATTGATTTTAAAGTAATTTTCTTGGGTATGTAATTTTAAAGCTAATAAGTCTTTAGATAATTGTAGAAATTTATTTTTCTGTTCCTTATTTATATTACGTTTACTATACGCTTTCCTAACATGCCTTTTCAGTCGCCTCACTTCTTTGTTGTAGTACAAGGGATCCGAGTGGTACCGTAGTTTCCTGGTAGGCACAAATTTGCTAAGCATTCTGAAATGATGTTCTTAAAATTTGTCCATATCCGTTCTACTGTACTTCCGCTAGAAGCCCAAGTTGGATAATTGTTTTTCAAATATAACTGCATGTTTGTGACGTTTGTTCTAGAGAACTGAAAAAATTGTCTTTCTTTTACAAGATCATTTGGCATACCCTCTCTGCACATTTTTAGAAGGACTCCTTTGTGGTCGCTAATTCCAGGAACTACTTCACAGGCGAGAAGTTTGTCCACCGGTCTAATAAGGAAAACGTCCAGTAAAGCATTATCACGGGTCGGTTTGGTCACAACCTATGTTAAGCCGTTCTCCCAAACCAGCTCGTTAATGAGACGTTGGGTGGCGCCTTCAGCCCCCGCATCCCCCTCCCAGGTAAATTTAGACCCCCCCCCCCCAAAATGACGTTTTTTTCCGGTTTTCCTGGTTACGCGTGTTCTCTCTGCAAGTCTTGCCAATGGTTCATGTCCATCTTGCTGTGATCTATACGCGCCTATAATTTCCCATTAATTTCCGAATTTTTATCTCGGATGTCTACACCTATGATTTCAAATTTGTCATCCACCCATGCCTCTGTTGCTTCTAAGTTATCTTTTATACATATAAAAACTCCCCCACCAATAAGATCTATTCTATCACGTCTGAATGTTAAAAAATTTTGTCTGAAGATTTCAGCGTTTAATATTTCCGCATTGAGCCATGACTCCGTACGTATCACGACATCTACTTTATAAGATTCTACCGTGTTCCAGAATTGAACAGTGTTATTGTAAATACTCCTGCCATTAACCTGCAAAATAACGAGAGACTCACCTTCTGCATAATTCATTAATCTAATGCCGCCCTCCCTCGCCATTGTTCCCGTATCGCTGTCCGGCGATATGTCGCCGTTCGTCATCGCCGCCACCGCGTCAAAATCCCTCAGCACCTCAGAAATATCAGTTTTCAAATCCAAGGGGGCCGCGACATCAGCCAGATCGAATGGGGATTACCTATTTTCGAGAAAATCGGCAGAACAGTTTAGCCGATAGCGTTGTGCACGGAGCCACAAAACTTGGATTCTCGCTGCAACAGTGTTAAATGATTTTCCCCTAAATTTAGCAACTAGATTTAGCTACTGTTTCGTTGCAAGGGTCCAGTAATAAGGTTCTTTCTGCCGAAATCGGGACTTCTTGCGCGCAGCATTAAATAACAATCTCCACAAAGGTAGCGAGAAGTAAACTAGTGATGCTACAGAATGGCACGGACTTTATCATATAAGTTTTTTATTTCCTTTGGTGTCGGCTAGCTATTCGAACTGCCACATACTCTTGTTAATACACACCACATACTAACAGTAATACACACATACTCCTACTAAAGTAATTCAGTGTTTTAATTTCAATTTTTTTATACTTCGGTTTTTCTTTTTTCGTGCTTGGGGATGTGTCATCAAAATGGAATATCTCACAGTATTTCGCATCGTTCACGGTTGTGGAACTACCGCACGATCGCCCGCACTGCTCGATGCAGTGGCGATCATGCGACTCCTTGTGGCTAGATCGAGAACGACGCGAAATACCGTGAGATATTCCATGTTGATGACCACCCCCCTCGAGCCAAGAAAGAAAACCTGAAGTATGTAGTCGTGCCTGCCAAACTGATAAAGGGAAAACATCGAAAACAGTAAACGTTCTACAGCCGAGAAACAGCAACGTGTTTATTAGTCCTGGACGGGACGATTTCACTCGAGCTCAGCGGCAGTTCACAGTAAATCCGCTAGGCGTCAGACAACCGGAACAGGGTTTCGCTCGGCCGCGACCCACCGAGCGAATTTCGCTCGACCCTGAAAGCCGAGCATCCGAAGCTCGGTGGGAGGGGAACGACACGGACTAGTCTTGCCTAGGAAGGCAACGGGCAGTGGTCCACGAGGCGATGTGTATACTTGAGCGATGGTTGTATGAGCTTGAATTAGAAGATGTGAGCATTTTTGTGAGTTTTCGTTATGAATGGAAATATTGCGTTTCAAATAAAAATATTGGAACATTTAAATAACAATAATACGCTATTTCTGATATTTTTTATTTTATCATTCTGGATAAAATACCATATGTTGCTGGTCAATCGAAAGGGTAAAAATACCTTTTTGGTACCACTTGACTATTAGAAAAGTTTCTAAATTAATAAAAATAATACACCTATATCAATACTAATATATAAAAACAGAACTGCACTGACAGCGCGATAATCTCCGAATCTTCTGAACCAATACCGATGAATCTTTTGTACTAGATTCCTTTAAAGGTCTGGAATAACATAGGCTACGATTTACAATCGCAAACCTTACTATATTCACAAAATAATTACTTTTCCGGACATTTTTCGCCTGGCTTTACATCACAGATTCAATAGTGGATCAATGTCAATAGTTTAGCTGCGCGCCACCAGAGGATGAGGTCTGAGATCTTCTACTGTTTTCATCAATGTCCAGAATTATTTCGAAATTCATTGGGGTTTGAACAACGCTATGTAAAGTCCGTGAGTGATCGTTGGTGATTTGTTTTCAACGTTGGTGGAACATCTGAACGAAATCCGTACTAAAAGTAATAAAGAACGTCAATGTACAAACATCGTCCTTAGTCCGTTTGGTACACAAATTGTGGCAACAAAACATGTGAGTTTTAAAGTATTTAGAGAGTTAAAAGTACAAAAATACACAGTAATGTACAATGTACAATATGGAGATATCGTATAAAGGTATCGTATATTTTCTAAACAACCTCTTCTTTTACAGAATTTGTGAAAATTGAATTGTTTGAAACAATACCGAAACGAAAGTTACAGTTGTCAAAAGAGAATACAAGTGCTAAGAGATGGGCAGCCTATCAAAATTCGGAATCGGCTACTCAGAGGCAAGAGCGACTTGCAGAAGAACACGCACCATTTAAAACAATACAGTAAAGAAGAAAGCAAATGTGAATAATTCTCTAAGAAGCAGGGCAGGCTTTCGTTGACTCTCGATTTGACTATTTACACATATATTTCATGTTCAAATTGGTAAAATGGAAAATATTTGCATGTTTTGGTCAACTCGAACATTTTTCTTCAATATGGGCAGTGGACTATTACAGTGGTATGTAATTAAGTAATGGTCTTTTACATATTAAGACTAATCTTGCTGTTGTTTCGCATGTCAGTTGCTGCCACTGAATTAAGTCATCTATTTTTTTCCCATAAACTGGCAAAAATTAATTTATCTAAAATATTTATGTCTATACTGCGATTTTTGTAGGAAGAGCTCTCAAGGCCACTCAAATCCTATCTTCGCGATGGAATATGTCACGGCATTTGGCGTCTTTTCTCGGTCTTGCCGTTAGAAGTCGCATGATCGCAAGCACTGCTTCATACGGTCGCGATCTTGCGAAATCTAGCGGAACGACTGTGAATGACACGAAATGCCGTGACATATTCCATCGCGAAGATGGGATTTGAGTGGCCTTGAGAGCTCTTCCTACAAAAATCGCAGTATAGTCTAATAACAAAATTCTGGGACTCCTTGGTTTCTAGAATTCACATTTCAAATCCATAGTATCTAGAACTTGAAATCAAATAACGAAGCTAATAGTGTTTTGTTAGGTGGTTCAGTACATTGTCAATTTATTGTGTATGTATAATGTACAGGTTGGTGGATCAGTATTGCTGTTATGTTGCGAAAATATGATCAATTGATTTACCTAAACCAATACGTTTTATACTACAGTTACTAGCACATAGATCTTTAAACATACATATTTCTGTCATCTTCAAAATAACTAGCTGAACCCGTGCGATTACATCGCACTGAAGGGAAACCTGTAGGACATTAAAACAGAACATATGAAATGTTGAAACTCCAAAAATTTAGTTGAGTGAGTTCTCCTGTGGCGGATGGTGTGCGCATAACCGCCATCTTGACAGGCAGCGCGCGGAGGGCACGCTAACTATCCCAGCCGCAAAGTTCAAACAACAAAAGTTTCCTAGCATTTTATTAATAACGAAAAGCTTCGTGATTTGCAATATTTAGTGACCTCCATTCCTGATTTTTTTATCTTTTTTTTGGTACCTCATTTGTTAAAATCCGTTCACTATGAGCCGAGTAGGAGGGACAACAAATTCACGGTTTTAACGAAAATAATATATATGATTAAAGAAACCGGCAATTACATTTCAGCATACATATTTTCATTTACTTTATGATTACGATTCATCAAATACGTTACGACATCTATTTCTATTTGTCCGGATCTGTCTACTGGCGTACCCATGCAAGAACTCTCGGAGGTTTCGTATACTCTGCTTAAAACTAAGTCCCTTTAAGGTAACGAGTTGGCAGCAGATAGATTTTCAATCTTTCTTTATGAATACCATAGAAGCAAAAAATAAAAAGATGAGTTAGTTTTACAATTTGGCAATTTATTGAAAGTGTTGGTATAATAAATAAAACTCCCGTCCTAGGGCTCGACAGCCTGCTACGGGCCTTAGCTGACCGGCGGTGACACAGCCTTCTGGCCACGGGAGTTCGAGCAGGAGGACATCCCTTTACCGAATACACCGCTCTTCTTTCTCATCGTCACACAGGAATCGATACTGCGGCATTTGTAAGGAAAGTGCACAGTTCTAATTTACCCGGCCGGAAATCGAGCTCGGGGTTGTTTCGTGAAAGGCGAGCACGTTAACCAATAAGCCACCGAGGGCGGGATATAAAACTCCGAAGAACGTCGTTGGGAGTTCATAAGGAGTGAAGCCAAATACTTATTCTTTTTGGATTTGTGTTAGGGCGCCATCTCGGGACGAATACCCCTATACCATAAAGACGTGTATACCTAAGTGCCATAATGACGTGTTGCTGCTTAATCAAAAGAGTAAAAATACATAACTTGGAAGAATAAAAATTCGTACGAGAAAGACTGGAACGGAAATACAATTTTCCCAGATCTGACAAAAAAAAGGTGTTTTTCAACTCCCACTGTGTAATGCTGTCATTTGATGGTTGCAACCCGTTGAATAATGATAGCCATTACGATACAGATTTCATTATGATACAGGTTCTTGACTTACCTCAGAGAAGATTACAAAGTATTTGCACTTCATTAATCATTCAGAATCCTTGTAGTAAATGTTTCGCTCAAATGTGTGTATTAAAATTACATTTAATATTATATTATGCTTCTCAGTTTTAATTGCTTTTATTATTGGTAATATTTTACGTGAAATATTTAAAATAAAATGGATCTAATTTCACTTTGAATCTACTTGACTAAGGCACTGGTCGATTTGGAGAGAACATTTGAATGACTAACATCTGAACACAAGTCATTTTGTCTTGTATGTTGCTGTCGTGTAGTTGCCCTAAAAAAGCAGGTCAATTCTTTAGTTTAAAATGTCTAGTGAATGGTGGTTCTCTCTGGTGGAGTTGACATTTCCAGAAATAAGAAAAAGCGGAAAATAGTGACGTCGGAATTATTGCCGAAACTTCTGTACTCCCTCGCAGGCGATCTGGCGAAACAAAGCCACCTGCGGGGGGGGGGGGCGGTAGGGTAGAGAGGTGTCCACTAGGTGGCCTGCGCTGAATCCTGCATGTCGTCTCCCACGAAACGATTCAATGGAGACGTTCAACTTATGAAGGTTACCATACGTCGTAGGAAAAGTACCGTATGAAACTCGATGTAATGGGTATTAACACACGTGTGAACTTTACGATACTTCATCGTATCGTAATATCCACACGTGTATTAATACCCATCAATACATCATCATATCACAATGAACTATTTCTCCAAATTTTCTATTATCGTTTAATAATGTACTATTTTTCATTTTCTATCGTTTACAATATAAGTAGAAATTACACATTAAGCATGGTTTCTATTTATAATGAAATTTTAGTCCATAACTGATAAGTTAGTTGTCGAGCTGTAAGGGAGTCATGATTCAATGAAAAGTGTTGTGCTCATAAGGACTGGCACAACTTGAAGTGTAACAAAACAACCAATAGGTTTCGAGGGGGAGCAGCAACCCATGAAGTGGGAGACCTCTCCCTGGAATGCGATGTATGACTATAACGACAATAATGAAAATGATAACTGAAAATTAAACACTTCAAAGAAGCTAGCTCGCATGTTCGACAAAATGAACACACACATTTTCCACAGTTTGTCAATACGTTACACGATCTAGGAACTTTACATATGGTGATATACCCTGCAGCAACTTCAATCATGACAACTCTAGGAATCAGTGCAGAGAACAAACCAGAAATCCCACTCTATGAGAACTTCAGACGCCGAAATGGAGACTGTGAAAGTAACTCTTACCTTCTCTGCATTACTCCAAGCGGCCTCTTGCTTCACCTGTGGCCCAACAAATACAGCAACTGGAGGCTCCAACTCCTCCTGCACAGAACAAAAACATGGATAATAAACTAACTACTAACAGAAAATACTAACAGAAAATAAACTAACCATATGGTACCCTGAGTGTCAGGACATTTAAAACCTATTCCCAAACTAGTGGTGCTCCAACAGTACATAACTTCCCGTGTTATTGGAAGCACCTACGTAGAATTGAAATATTGCACTTTCTGCCCAACTAACATCTTAGCTACGTAGGTCATTCAACAATTAAAGAAACAAATTGGTCTGGAGAAAAAAAACCGTGCGCAGGACTAGTTTGGTAATTTAAGTTGGCATCACTGGGATGAGCCATGGCCATCTGGAGGGTCAGTATAGTTGTGTTTAAAACCTTGAAATAAAATTGAACGATATGGAGTCCACTTGAAAATTCCACATTGAATGGACAACGTTCTGCGATTCGTTTCTAACTTATGATGGTGAAAAATCAACTAATATATATTCTAGAACGACTAAAGTATTTGATGAAATTTGGATGAACAGCGAGAATTTTTACAAGTGGGCAGAACAGTTCAAAAGTGGTCGAGGTTCAGTGACTGACAAACATCGTTCTGGCCGCATCTGCAAGTGCCATATTGACTGTGTTTGGGGACGCTGTAGTTGCGTGTTTTTGTGATTATCAAAAAGAACTGCGAGTAATAAACAGACATTGTTTAGATATGCTATTGAAGAATGTGAAGCCAATAATGTTACAGAAACGTCGTGAATCTAAGAGGAGAGGTGTGCTTCTCCAGCAAAACCACGAACGTCCCCATACTGATCAACAAAGCCGCGAAACAATCGACAAAAGGAGTTGGGAGGAACTGCCTCAACTTCCTTTCAGCCTTGATTCAGCACCAAATGATTTCCATTTGTACGTCAACTGAAATAGGTATTACGTGGGAAGACGTTAAAAGATAACGAGGTTCTCAAAAAATTGTGGGAAATTGGTTCAAACACCAAGATAAAGTTATTTACAGACGTTAACAGAAGCTGGTAACCCGTTGTAACAGATGCATTAATGTTGGTGGGGAATATATTAAAAAGCACGAAAAGTCCTGTTTTGCAAATCAGACGTTTGTCTCCAGACCAATTTGTGATTTTAATTATTGAATGCCCCTCGTATTATTTGAAAACGTCCAATTCAAACAAGAAGCGATCAACCACGGTTAAAGATATATAGGTATGGTAACTAACCGCCTTTGTGGCAAATTTTCTGAAGCCAGTTTGAGGCTAGTCGCATAATTCAATTGTCGCATTCCCTGCATTGATACTCCCATAAAGAGCCAGTACTTTTATTTCCAATATTTGAAAAGAAATCATTTCTTTGAAGATTAATGTGTAAATGTATAGCAAAAGGTCAAATGTAAAAACGATCAAAAATATTATACGAAATTGCAAATTCTAATTTACGACGCACATTTTAGAATATTAAACAACACAAAAACCCTAGTCCGTAATTGCGTTTAAGTGCTAATAAAAATGAGAAAATTGGAAGTTATTTTTCACAGAATTTTTTTGAGTAATCAAAAAATTTCATTTGACGTCATTTGAACCACCTACATTCGCAAATTGCTACTAATTTAAATTTTAACGATTTGAAAAACCTCTCAAAAAAATTACATTTCTGTAATTTAAAAAAAAATCCCAAAATGACCTTTACGTCGTATTAAAGAGTACAATTAGCACTATCCGTTCGAAAGTTTGAAGAAAACAATTAGTGCCATTTATAAAGAAATGGCATTTGAGCGTTTTTGAGAATACGTAATACTGTAATACGTAAATAGAAATTTCATTTAGAAGAAAAATCTCTATCTGCAATTCTATAGTTGGAGGAAAACGCCGACAAAAATTCAATCTTGAAATTTTCGAAAATTCCGAGTTTTCAACCGACATGATACCTACGCCATTCTCTTAAATGACTTTCAGACTATCCAACAAAAAACTTTAGTCAAAAATGTTGGCACCATTTTTTTGAAAATTTTCGAATATGTCCCAGGGGCTTCATATAAAGTACCCTCCAAACTTAAAATATCGGTTTCAAATTCAAGGGGCCGGGAGATCATTCAGATCGATCAAGGAGTATCAATTTTGGAGAAAATCGGCTGAACGGTTTAGTCGCTAGCGTTGTTCACGGACGGACGTTTTGCTTTCAATTGGTTTTTCGGTATCAAGGACCCACAAAATAGGGATACCTGGCTGCACCACGTGTTTGATTTTTTTCTTAATTTAGCAACTGGATTTCTCCACTTTTTCGTTACCACGGCCCTGTAATAAGAGTTTTTCTTCCGAAAATCCGCCAGCATGGCGTATCTTTCCCTGCGTACGTACGTATAGTATACGGGAAAATAAAAATGGATGTCAACTCCAGACAGAGATAAAAACAAAACAAAAAATATGACAGACATCAATTAAATATGACTTCATTAATTAACTTCCCAAATACCACGCGAACGAAGGTTGATGGGTCCCATAAGTTTATACGAATTCTAGCTACACAGAACGTTTCATCCGGTACAGGAGTCACTATTCTATCAGTCACCATAACGTTTATAAAAATGTATTTCGTAACACAAAACAATTCAATTTCGGAATTTGCAGTTTCTTATCTACATAAACATGCATGGGAACTTGCGATGAACATGAGAAAAACATGAAGGGGAATATGTAGTTGAACATGGTGGAGAACATGTGCGCTATCTTATAGGAACATGCAGGGAAACACGAGGTATTGTTCTCTTCACCCTGAAGTAAGGACTAAAATTCAACTGATGAAAAATGTTACTTTCGCATGGACACATGTACTGCAAAGCGTCATAGGGTATTTCAATTTCTTTTTGTGTTGGCAGTTGTTGTTGCCAACATTACCAGAATAGCCCGATAATATTGCGAACAATGACAAGTTTTTGATTTACGTTTGCAACAAAAAAAATGACTTCCGGATATTACGCTAACATTCCAACCGTGCATCTACATTGTGCTCGTTTGTCATTATTTCGAGTGACTTGCGCTGTTATTTCCATAATTTTACATTTGTTTTATTTTAGATGTTTCACGCCTAGTAGTACTTTCAGTGAAAATACGAGGGAAGTCAATAAAGAAGTCGCAAAACGGAATTGAGGCAAGTGTAATCAAAGTATCTTTCTGACATTTATTTCCGTTTTCCACATAATCACCCTGTACATTCAGGCACCAATCCCATCTCATTACAAGACCTTGAAAACCAGCAGCAAAGAAGTCCTTTGGTTGCTGTCGCAGCCAACGTGTAACCTCGTAGATTCTGGCGAAACTGTCAATGCCTCATGGTGAAATTGCGAATGTCGCGTTGTACTGCACCACTCTGCGGGAAGTCCGACAGGACATTCGCCGCAAACCACCTGGACTCCTGTCAAAGGATGTGATTCTTCGGGATGAGAATGTCCACCCTCACACAGCAAAATGAACGCAAGAGCTGTTAGGACATTTCATAGGGAACGCTTGGAACATCCACCGTACAGCCCTAAGCCCCCAATGATTTTCATCTGTTAGGGCCGCTAAAAAATCATTTGGGTGGCCGTCCTTTTGATACAGATGATGCCATAATCTATGAGGTTACACGCTGCGAAGTATTGGTTGCCAAGCAACCAAAGGACTTTTTGCTGTTGGCTTTCAAGGACTTGTAATGAGATGGAATAAGTGCCTGAATGTACGGGGTGATGTAGATAACTGAAATAAATGTCAGAAAGATACTTTAATTACATTTGCCTCAATTCCGTTTTGCGACTTCTTTATTGACTTGCCTTCTTACTTATTATCACATTACTTTCCTTAGCTACTATTTAGTCTGTTTATCAATTACCTAGATTTTGATATTTTACTTCAAGGTTCAAACAATTCATTTCTACTTTCCTTTATACTATACGTAAGTAAAATATAGGAAAAGTTATGTAATACTGCGCGAAACAACTGTGGATTTTCGGCAGAAAATCTCTTATTACAGGGCCCTGGTAACGAAAAGGCTAAATCTGGTTGCTAAATTAAGAGAAAAATATCTCCTAACACGTGGTGCAGCTAGAACCCCTATTTTGGGAGTCCTTGATACAGAAAAACCAATTGAAAGCAAAACGTCTGTCTGTCTGTCTGTCTGTCTGTCCGTCCGTCTGTGAACTACGTATGTCACTAAACCGTTCAGCCGATTTTCTCCAAAACTGATATTCCCCGATCGATCTGAATATTCTCGCGGTCCCTTGAATTTGTAACAGATATTTTAATTCTGGAGGGTACTAGACGTGAAGTCCCTGGGACATTTTCAAAATTTTCAAAAAATGGCTCCAACAATTTTGACTAAATTTTGTTGTTGGATAGTCTGAAGGCCACAACAGAATGGCGTACGACTTATGTTGTTGAATCTTATGAAAAAAGACTTTTCGAAAATTTAAAAAAAATTCAAAATTTTTTCGGCATCTTCTTACAACTACAAATATGAAGATACAATTGTTTCTTAATGAAATGTATTCAAAAAAATAGATCTTCAAATAAGGTTATGTTCAATTTTTCAAAAACACAAGTATTTTTTCCGAAAAATTGTGTCAAACAATTTTTTATTTTCTTTAAATCATTTTTTCATAAAAACCGCACAACGTTTTTTGATTAAATTGGGACCTGAGATAGCGTAAAGGAAGCTTAAGAGAATGGTGCAGGTTTCATGTTCGATGAAATGCCTTATTTTGCAACAATTTTACAAAATTAAAAAAAAATTGGCGTCTTTCTACAGCTACAATTGTGAAAACATGATTGTTTTTCTTAATGAAATATGCTCATCTTTAATTTTGGAGGGTACTAGACGTGAAGTCCCTCGGACATTTTCAAAATTTTCAAAAAATGGCTCAAACAATTTTGACTAAATTTTGTTGTTGGATAGTCTGAAGGTACTATCAATTATTTTATGCTTTGTATTTGATTAGAACATATGGCTTTTTTATTTTACTAATACCAACAATAGTTTATTATTTTACTTTTTCTTTATTCGTGTTAATAATTGATTGTATTTAGATATTGACAATGGAGTTGAACATTTTTTACTAGTTAATATTTAAGCATGCACTTCCACATATTTAGGTCTGATTGTAAAACAGATATTCTTGAATAATGACTTTTGTATAAATAATGTATTCACAGCCTTATTCTTAGGTGCCGTCAAACTCACATTTTGAGTAGCGCTGTGAAAGAAAATTATAAATAACGCATAGTAATAAAGGGAATTGTATTTTAATAATAGTTTTAAAATGTTCTTTAAATTTTGGGGCAGGTGAAAGAATGCGATTCTGCCCACAAAGTCACGACAAATACTTCTCAAATAATGCCAGGCAATTGTCTTATATTGGTTACATTTCACTCAAAACTCTCTCACAATATTTGCTTCGCTACCTATTGGCGAGGGAAGTGTGTTGGTTCTATCAGGACCCAACCAGCCTCGACTGTGGAAAGAGACTGACAGTCCAATTGGTAGGTACTGAAAGGGGGTTACTTGGAAAAAAAGTCATAAAAACATTTTCTTTGAGTCAGTTGTATGTACCCTGGCACTAGTTAAAAACCCCAAGTTTTCGACTGCCCAGACCCTCTGCTAACTTCGGGAGGCCCTTTTTCTGACTTGTTTATATGCGACTTCTATATATACACACTTTTTTTTGAATCCCTTAAAATGTATGCAAAAATACTCACGTTTGTGAAATTATAAGCATTCTATAATAAATATAAAAGTTTTAATATGTAATACTACCAGTCATCTCATCGCCAGTGTAAACATTGCCACATCAACGTACCCATTGCCAAAACCTGAGAGAGAGAGAGTGAGTGTGAGTGTGAATGTGAGTGTGTGTGTGTGTGTGTGTCTATATGTAAAGAAGAAGATTGATATGTCAATGTGTGTGTGTGTGTGTGTGTATGTGTCTTCCAGCTTACCTCTTCAACGTGGGAACAGTGTCATTGGAACAAAAATTGGTATACGTTATTTCTGGGTAATTACAATGGGAAGAATAATACACTGGGGGTAAGATAATCCTAAAGGTGTGAGTGGGAAGGGAATATTACAAACAAAATCCATTATGCAACCCGCAATGCTCATGCCGCATATAATGTGTTCTGAGCGGGCACAGTGACCATGACTGGCCTAACTGCTTAATGGATTATTATCATAAATAAATACACTTAAATTTTTAAACATAAAAAAGTTTCTGCTTTTGTGTATTTTTTTCTAAACATTATATTATGCCACAAAGAGATTCCGAGAACAAAAATGCTGTAGATTGAAATGCGGGGGTGGGACTGGCTAGACACCTGATACCTTGAGTTTCCTTGCATTTTGTTATTTCAATTGTTGTGTTTTTGTACACTTGGTGAATGTTTGTTTATACCAGTTTTTTAAAAATATTTTTGAGCAAATTATTGAAAAAATCTTTCACGGTTCACTTGAGCGAGGGCCTGGAGAGAGTTGCCCCAGCTGCCCCACAGCCTGGGCGCCCCTGGTCCTGCATCATTGCAATGTTTGTTCCTATAACATAACTCTCAAAGAGGGAACTATGTTTTAAGTACCATAAGAATTTACTTCAACTTGGGATTAAAAACATAAGATAAGAGGTTTCAAAATTAATGAGAAAAATTGCCTTTCAACAGTTTGCATAAATATTGGTGCAATTTATAATTAATAGTGTTTGTCAAAAAAAATTATGATAGTAAATACACCAATCTGATAATCATGAAGTGACTCGATCCTGATAATGATGAAGCTATCAATCTACTGATTTTTCTAACAGTATTAGCTTCTTATGAAGACATTTATTTCTAGAACAACGGAAATTCTCACTCATCAAAATCATTCTCATATGACCGAGAAGATTAGCTTTTTTCTTCTTACTTTTAGTTGGATACGATATTCACGCAGCGTAGATGATGGAAGGAAATATTCTGCAGTGGACACAGTATGAAATATTCCATGTAATCTGACAAACTACAACAAAACATATTGCTGAAGTTTAATCATTAATGGCTCTGTTTGTAAATGTCACTCTTTTCCTACCCACCCTTCCGGATGTGTCTTACCCCCCATGTATTCCTTTTCACACTTAATTGCCAGTAATAACTTCCACCAAGTTTTGTTGAAATGTCATGGTTGCCGTGATGAAGAGTTAAGTCGGAACAATGAACACATATATACACATCAATCAATTTTTTATGGTATATTACTCTTTTTAGCAATGTTTACACTGATGATGAGATCACATCAAATAACTGTTATATTTATTATAGGTTGATCATTATCATACAAAGACAAGTATTTTGGAAGATATTTGTGAGAATTGAAAACAGTGTATTTTCGAAAACATGTAGCATGATAGTTAAAAAGAAGTTTAAACTTCTTTTCACACCCCCTTTTATCCTCCTCTAAATTGCATCAAAAACAACAGTGTACAGATTTTTTCTCCCCCAATCCAGAATACCACATTACAATTTATTATTTGTTCTTTTTCAACCACTTTATCAAAATGAGTGGTTCTCTCTATTACAGGTATTGAAAGAATTTTGCCATTACTAATTACATCCTACGAAATTTAGATTAAAAGTTTCCTCTCAGGATAGCAGTGTACGCCTTTGTTTGCAAATGACGTTTATGACCTTTCAAGTTTACAATAGCAACTTCAGTCTTACAAATAAGCAATTAGTTGGCATGACATACAGGCTGCGATGAAACTGGAAATTTTCAAAAAATAACTCTCTATAATAATATGCTTCTTAAGTCAAAGACATTAAGGAAGAGTCCTAGTTAATACAATAAGCAACACGTTATCCTCATTACCACATGAAATGTGTTTTATATATATTTTCTAAAGATAATATTTATGGTGGAATTAGCCAAGGATATAACTAAACCCTATCAAAAATCAAAAACAGATCATTAAATTGCAAATCTAAAACAGACCTTTATTCACAATTTATATTAAAAAGAAGATTAACTTTGCTCACCGATCAGCAAATCAAAACTCCTACTTTACAGAAACAATGTAAGAATAGTCAAGACTAATATTTTCACAATATTTTTTATGAAATCAAAATATATTTTCTATTGGCAAAAGCAACAATCCGTGGTATGTCAAGAGTGACTTTCAAGTGTATGTAGCCATCCAATTAATTTACTTTATTTAAAATAATTTTTTCTCGAAAATTTTCATTTACTTGAAAAGGCAAGTTGAAACAAAGGATACTTTTGCAGAAATATGCACAGCCTCATTCAAACTACAGTAACCAATGATGTGATCCCACAAAATTAACTCTGTGTTACACTAAACCTTGGTGCATATTTCAATTGAATAATTTAATGCCATTTAATTGTATTTTAACAGACACCACAAAAAAATTGTAAATGAGTTTTTGTTGTAGCAAATATCATTGATGAACAGTTTTGCAATTTGAACAAATTTTAAAGCTAAATCTACAATTGCAAGATTTCATTTGGTATTTATCTATACATAAAGAGCATATGAGTATATGAGACAGTGGTGAGAGACAGAAAATCAACCTTTGTTCCATAGAAGTACAACTAAACTCTCACTGCATTTGCCAATGTCAAACGGCATAAGGAATAATCCCACATCAGATGAGAATCAGTGACAGATTATTGAATACAACTTGTCTCAGATTTCAAATATTTAAACACTAGACTGACATTTCTTTAGCACACCTTAAAATGTCACAGATCGTTCTTCTACCATTACAGAAAACACATTTCTGAATTCCGTTGATGTTCTTATTCACATCCTGCAACGAAACATCAATCAAGCAAGGTTCTTTGTTACAGCCGGTTACTCTACAGGATTTTCAGATTTTCACTCTAACATTAGGAGCCATTTTTGTAACATTCAATTTAAATACAAATGAGCCTACTTAACGTTTCCATCTTAGAATCCTCAATCAAGGTATTTAAGCAACATTCCAATCCTTTCCTCAACTCATTAAATATATGTGGACCTTCCTCAGTGGCGTAGCTTCATTTGGGGTCAGTCGGGGCAAAACTAACGGTATCACCTTCCTAAATTAAATATAAAAATTTCTATTATAGAACAGTTTATACATTATTTAATCAAAATACAAGAGTATTTACATATAAAATTTATTTATAATATATAAAAAATCTGTGTTTCAGAATAATTAGTTAACAAAGGCATGTCTATTTTACTAAAAAACTCTTTTCAAGATTTAAAGGCGGCAATCTTATCTACAATTTCATCAAAATCTATGCTATAATCTGTAATTATAAAAATTTTTAATTGGTGTCGCCCCTAAAATGCTGTCAACCAGGGTGGACCGAACCCCCGTCCCTCCCTAAAAACCCCACTGACCTTCTTACATCAAAATTTGTTCCCCAGTTCTTAAGAAAAGAAAGAAATTCACAAAATCCCGGGAGAAACACAACATCCTTTCTTCACAAAATCTGACATTAATAAAATAGGATCAATATATATATAGAAATATATATCTTAGAAATTGGCAAACTAAGTTTTCTTGATTCTGGGCTCGCAGGACAGAAAGCTTTAACTTACCTTCACAAAACTTCGAGTTAGATTTTACAAGCAATGTAACCTAAGAATTCACAATATTTCTGTGTTAATGAATGTAAACTTAAATTTCAACTATTGATATTGATTTGTGAAACTATCTCAATCTTTTATAAATAATGCGGATTACGCAGGTTTATAGTGAAAACATTATGGTCTGTAACTGACAAGGGATTTCGTAAACAAGTTATCAAAGGGTTTGCAAACTTTATTCTGACATTATTTTTGTAACGAGTTCTAATAATTTCTAGTTACTTTGTTTTCCAATGCTCCATTAGTGTTAGACAGTGCTATGGTGATGCAGAGCAGAAAAAAAGCTCAATTTGAAAATAAATTGAAGAAAACAGGAAAAGTTTTCATCACAGTAGCTCATTCTAACACCACCATTGTCAGATTTCAGATACGCTCAACTAATTAGAAATTTCTGCGAATCCTCTAATTTTCTCCTCCCCAATTAGGAACTCATCATAGACACATATGCACTGAAAACTAACACAAACTATTACAATCACCTCTTCAATTCTAAAAAACTCTGCTCGAACATTATTGTGGCTACTTCTTCTAACCTCTGCATGTCAAATTTTGTATTTCTTTTTTACAACAAATCATTGATTAGATTGTGCTCCTGATATTTTTATAAAATTACTAACAAATTCTAGGAAGGGTTAGTGGTTGTTGGTCGTTTATTTACAAAACTTCTAGTTCCCAGATCTTTCAGAACTTGATTGTTCTGTCCTTCAAGAGTTCTAAAACATTGGCAAAGTAAGAGATTCAAATTATATGACCAACAACCATCAGCTATTCCAAGAATTAATAGTGTGAACATGAATTCAAGGGCATTTACTTACAAAGCCATTCCAAGAAAAACCTTCGCTCTCATTTGTAGATTCTTCTTTAACCTGGAGGTAATACAAAAACCATCTTGTACAAGGATTCCTACCATTAACATACGCAGCATTTAAATCATATATTACTACTCAGTTAATGCAGTGTTCGTGAATTGTAATTATAAATTATAGGCATTCCTAAATATTGACAAATCACGTTTTCACATTGTACCAAAAACATACTTACATTTTCTATTTTAATAATGCTTTCTGCTAAAATATTTATATCTTCCATTTTCACGGCCAGATCACAAACGAACGATTTGACTTCCTGCTAGCAACAAAACGTACGAAACTGTAGGAAAGATCAAAATTCCAGGGATAAAAAAATTGAATGATGCTGTGGTCGGGTCAAGGAGGTTATATGTATTCTAACCTCCTTGGGTTGGGAACCACCAGAGAGTATATAACCACAACCAAGAGCGCTCATAACGGCCAAAACGTGAAATGACCACGAGCATTACATACATTGACGAGAGAGATGTCTCTCCTCTATGATTGCGTACGTTCTATGGAACTAAACACAGAAGCGAGTGATTTCGACTTCCAATTCAATTCCCCCCCCCCCATTTTAATTTAAATTCGATATTATTTTCACATTATATGTCATTTTGTTAGAAAATATTCAAATTGTATTAGTAAATGTAAGGCAGAACCACATATAACATTCAGGGTTATTTAAAGATTAGACTAGTTGATTTATTTAATAACCACCCATGCTAATTATCTTTAGCTAGTAAATAAATGTTAACATACATTCATAATGTTTCTGAACTTTAATGAAATGTGTTCTCCTTACTTCGGTTACCGAACAATTCAGTGTATTCTCAAATTTCGATAGAAATTTTGAAAAAGCACTCACAAATAGTACAAACAATTTCTGTTTCCGTTCAATAAATATATACTGGCTCCAAGTACTGGGAATGATCGTTTGAGACAGCTTTGGATATTTCCATGGCTGCCTTTAATAAAAGCTTCGCCCAGAAGCACTGGCAGCATTGCATCTGTACTCCCGTACGTCCGGCTGCTCGCCTCTCGTCCGTGCAGAATACATGGGAGTCAGTAACATCAAATTATTGGGGGAGAGGATTCTATTCATATTTACCCGTATTTTTTAAAAATTATATTTGCAAATCATTAAAATTCACCAGTTTCATCATTGTTAACAATTTGCGCAGCTTGTGTACATTAAACATCAACAAATCATTTCTCATTTTCAATATAACGTAATATTTGACTCAGCTCCTGTTGACATTTTAACTATGTCAATATTTTTGTGTCCACAAATACAAAGATGTAGAACAATATAATTAATAGAGTGTCCAACAATACTCCCTTCTCTCTCAGAAAACACGAAATAAGTTTGTGACTTCCATGAGTGGACAAAAAACTCAGTTTTCTGAAACTAAGATCTGCGAATATTTCAATAACATGCCTTTTTGTCTGAACACCATACCTAATAACATACCTTTTTGTCTGTAGAACTGACAGACCACCACGAATTAAAATGTAACTCGAAGGTCGCTGGTGACATAGATATTTGTAAATAATTTGTATAATTTTTTTCTTTGTATTTCATGTATTCTTGTAACTTTCTTTAGGTAGCTCTGATGATCGCTGCCGAATCGAAAAGATCTTGACTTTATGATACCGGACCACACTTTTTATTTTTTCGTTTAGTAAACTAAATATGTTCATAAAAACTGTCTATTATCTCTATGTTTATGGCATGCGTGCAATTAAAATCCCACCGTCCAAATCTGACTTTGGTTCAAAGAGTATCTGACTTTGTCAGTTTCTTCTAATATTTTATCCGCAATATATTCAGTACCTTCCACTTCTAATATTTCTTGCAAAACAAACATTGCAACGCCAACAAAAATATCTTTCCAGAAGCAATACGTCATCAAACGTATGCCTCGAATGGTAAAGATGTGCTTGAATTTCTGAAAATTTAAATCTTTCCTAAATGGAAACGAAAAAATATTGAACGTAACATGTGAATAAAGGGGCATACAGCACTCTTGGTATATAAGAAAACTCGCTCTTAACTCTCGCTATATCGTCGCTCGTTTTCTTGAACTCATGTAATTATGCCCCTCTTTATACACTCGTTTCGTTAATTACATTAATTATTTAAAATAACTTTAATTATATTGCAAGAATTGTAACTGATTATAAATGCGGTAAGGGAAAGAAAGCAATTCTGTGAAGCGTTATTATTGCGTATAAACAAGGACCATCGATGTTGTACATGAATGGACAGTGGCTATAATCTCTTAAGAACTCTCTGCAGTGCCTCAGGTGATGAAAGTATGTAATTTATCTATTTTTCTCGGTTTTCACTGAAAACGGCACGGATTGCACCCTTCAACACATTGAAAACTAACCCGGCTTCAGGACGTATGAGCGTTGTTGCCGTTTTTCTCTTTTTCTCATGATATTTCTTGTGTTGCAATAGTTTCCAATAAAAAAAAGTGACATTTTTTTCTGAAACGTCATTGGAGATCACGAGATGTCTGATTGGTCATTTTTATTTGTGATGTTTGATTTATTGTTATATCATTGTTGTGGATTTTTTTCTTCCACAGGCCAGCATAATTGCTTTACAGGGATTGTTTTCATTTAAATCAACTCAAACCACAAAACTTACAAAAGTTTACAGGCATTACAATTCAATCATGTTATGGAATTTGGAAGCGGACTACGCAAAGCATTAGAAATAATGTCTACATTGTACTTTACTTGCTCTTATTGAAAATCTGTAATAGTTTTTTCTTGAACCTCCATGAGAGCGTCAATATGAATTTCGCTAGTCGTAAGTAACTTTTTGATTCTATCTCTAAGTGAGAACGTTTTTACTAGGGCAATAGTAATTTGGAGTACTTTTTGTTGAGTGACCTTTCCTGAGTATTATTTACAGCAGCGTCAATATTTATTGATAACAGCGTCCATCGTTCGTTTTAGAACTAGTCTCTTCCAGTTTTTCAGCGATTTTTTTTCTTCACGAACACTTCTATTTTTAATTTTTATTTTTTGAGCGTGTAATATAGATTAAAGAATAAATACAGTTTGGAAATATAAAAATAGATAGTATAAAAACTGATAAAATAGTAGTTTTCTATTTTTTTCCTTTTCATCCATTGTCTTTAAAAACCTTAAATTCATTATGTGCATTATAGTTCTCTTTAAACACCTAAATATACAGGTAAATATCAGAAATAATTAAGAATAAATATTGTATTTTATACGTCAAGAAGAATCACAACTGGCTCACTAACTGATACATCTTACAACTAGTGAAGAATTTATAGACTGATTTGAACACTTTTATTTGGAGCAAAATAACATACATACAGGTTGCAGACGAGACGTTTCGTACTACTGACTGTTTTCACGCTAGTAACTACCCCACGCTACTGACTGTTTTCAAAGAACTTACAACTTTTTACTATTTAGTGTCTACCAACCTTATTGTACTAAATTTTCTTTTTACACAGATACTTATTACATTAACACTAACCAAATATATTTCACGCATGCTATGTATTCGAGGAATAAATTGAAGTATTCACTCCACAATTTCTTTTAACCGGGTCCATAGACGCGCTGGAAGTACCGCTTCCCTTACGAATTTCCACCACAAATTTTCACATTTTAAATATATTAGTATTCGCTTATCAAGCTCGATGAAATGTTGGAATATCTATAGTTACTACTTTGCCGGGTTTTCATGCTCTAGTTTTTCATGCGCTTCTTCGTATTTCCCTCGCCCTGAAGATTGTCATAGGCTATTATGGTTCGAATAGGGCGGGCGGCGCGTGAAATATTGTGTAACCTGTGCGAGGCTACAAGACGCGCAGCTCTCAGGAGACCTCCGTGGTTAAGATGGAATAGTGTGTTTTGCTTGTTAAAGACTGTGATTGAAACGTCACTACTGAACTGTGAATAAAGCGTGAACCGAGCATCAAAGCACGTGTAAGTATCAGCGTTCATAGACAACTCCTTTTTTAAAAATTTTGGAGATTCCGTCGTAACTGTTCCTTGCATAGGTTATTGTAGGCAGACGGACGCGCTACGGGCTGGCGCTTCCAGAGCATTATGGAAGGGGCTGCGGCTGCAACCCGCACCGGGGGTTCGAACGGCGATGGAGCATCGCCGTCTTTAAGTAGATGTGCAATTGAACTTTTAAAACAAAATACATTTTGAAGCCTATCTTTTGAGGAAAAATAAAAAATTATTGCGACTAGAAAACCTACACCAGAACTTCACACTGAATGTCGTTCGAAAGGGAAGAAGAATTTCATACGACATTTTCGTGCACAAATCTACGAGAATGTTCCGTGGATAAGTGGGTGAAGAAACACAAATAAATTATTCTGTTGGCCATGTTTATTGTTTTCTAAAGAGAAATCCGTGTGGACGCAAGCAGGATTTGATGATATTCACAATGCACAGGCTCGCCATGAAACTTCAGTTTCTCACATCCTATCGCTAAAAAATTTCAAACTGTTTGGAAAACTGAGAATTGAATGCAGTCTCAGTGAGCAGTTTCGGTTGCCTGTACAACGTCACAACGTAGAAGTTAAAAAGAACAGAGGTATGTTGACTCATTATTAGAGTTGTTTGTCTTTTAGGAAAACTAGGATTGGCGTTTCGCGGACACTATGAAATTGTCGAGTCTCATAATCGAGGCAAGTACATTGAAATTCTTAAATTTTTGTAGGCAATTATAATACCGAACTTTTAGCTCTTATTGAAAACAACGTGTTTCGTGGAATATCTCCTGACGTCCAGAATGATATTATCGCAGCAGTTGCGGAAGTTATGCACAGAGAAATTGAAAAAGAGATTTCTGAGGCTCAATTTGTGGCATTAATATTTGGTGAAACGACTGATGCGACCATGAAATCGCAACTCACAAGCGTGTTGCAGTATGTTTCAAAGAATGGCGTTCAAGAAAGATTCTTGCATTTCACTGACTGCAGCAAAGACAGATCCGCATCTGGATTATTAGAACACGCAAAAGGCGTTATTAGCACGTACTAGTGCGACACAAAACTAATAGCGCAAACGTATGACGGCGCAGCAGTTGTGGCAGGGGAACATGCTGGACTTCAGGCCAAATTAAAGATGATCTGTAAAGAAGCAATATTTGTGCATTGTTATGCCCACAAATTAAATTTAGTCTTAGGACAATCTGCTAGCTGTATTAAAGAAGTGCGAATATTCTTTGCCTCTTTATCAGAATTTCTGAGTGCAAAGGCTACTCAAGAATCAAATGCTCAAAGTGTTGCGTTCACTTATGCTTGAACAAAGGAAACAATTGTTTCTTTAAATACCACAACTCAAAACATGTGTAAACTGACATGAAACATATTCTTGTTGAATTGCCATTCCCAAGTATTTTAGAAAGTTATTTAAAGGTTCAAAGGGAATTAACAAAAGTATTTTTATGGTTAATTGTATGTTGTGGGTAATTTTATGTTAATTTCCACACAGTTTATTTTTTTGTCTCAAAATTAATTAGTTAATCATGAAGTTTTAATGGATTTTTATATTGATTAATACAGCGTTCTCTTTCATGAAATATCAATGGTTCATGTCCGAATGCATGGTGTTGCCATTTGGCACCAAAAATAAAACCTTTGTTATGTGGACAAAATTTGCAACATATTTTTTTAAATATTTTTCCCGCATCCTACCCATTCCTTTTAGTAAGGAGAAAAATTTTCATTTATATTTAAAAATTTATGCACTGTAGGGTTAAATAATACGAGCAACGTGACTTTTACTCCAGTTGGCACGCGCAATGGTACCGCGTCGGAAACTACTACTACCACGTGGTTGCGAAGTATTTGGCAACTAAGAGAACCGCGCCATTGACGCGCTTCCTTTCGAACTCCATAAACCCGGCTATCCGTTCTGTGGACCGGGCACACGGCTGCAGTCTCGTTTGGCGCGCGGTGACCAGGGCATTAACGCTTTGGACGCAGCGTGCCGTGAGCACGATATTGCCTATCATGACCATAAGGGCACGGCAGAACGACTACATGCCGATCGCCAGCTCGCCGATCGCGCGTTTTCCCGACTTCGTTCACGGGACGCCTCCTTGGGGGAAAGGGCCGCAGCCCTGGGCGTGGGTATGTCTAAAGAGCAAGATTGGCGGAGAACTCGTCTGTCCAAAACTGTTGCGAGACACCATCCATACACAGGAAGGAATCCGCAAGAAGGTGCGCAATGCCTACCGCTCTCGTCGACGACGCCGCGTGCCTACCACCACCCCGGCAACCCTTCCCCCGTCTCGCGTCGCGCCCTTGAAATGGAGACTGCGCGTCGTGCCATTTGCCAGAAAGTAAATGCCTTGCGTCGCGGTGAGGCGGAACGCGAACGCCTTCTCGATATCTACGTGAAGGAGCCTTTGAAGCACGCCTTGTCCAAGACGCCACTCTCGTCGGTTCCGCTACAGCGGAATGCAGCAGCAGCCGCCACTTTGCGTGACGACAACGACACCGACAATCTTGTCGACACCTTCCTCGCCGGCGAAGATCTCGTATTCGCTCGTTCACTTCCTCGCGCCACCACTTCCACGCCACAACGGAATATTCCCCCCTCCCCCTCGTCCCTGTCAGCAGGACCGGAAGAGATCTACGGTGACGACAACACCGCCGGCAACACTACGCGCTATTCTCGGTGACGATGCTCTCTATCGCCACTATTTGAGTCGTATGGTGGCCAAGCGAACAGACCCGTGGTTCGGACCACGGTTGAATATCGCCACGGCGAGTCGCATCCAAGACTACATCGGCAACGCCCTCCTCACCTCGATCGTGGTACGCTGACGGTGGCGAACCGCGTGTACACCGTCGGAAGGTCTGCTCGAGTTACTCTTCGAAAAGCGTCCACGACGAACAGCAATTAGTACCGAGGACTCACGGGCGTACAAAGCAATTTTGGATTCCAGTGACGTCCTTCGTTTGATTGATTGATTGAATAGGGTTTAGAGGGCGCTTCGACTGCTGTGGTCATTTGCGCCCATGCCAGAGTATTTGGAGAAAAGAATATTCAGTGTTGCATATGTAACTTACTCACTGTTTAAAAGCATGTACATTGGCTAAAAAGAAGGCTCGCATTCTGCTTCAGGCAGACATGTAGAAATGGCAGAAGGAAAATAGAAAAAGGGCGCGTAAAATTTATCTTAAAACGTAAAATTGGCTGTAAAGGGGCCAAACAAAAACATAAAACATTGTTATCTTTCAAATAAAATTATATATTCTGCTTTCTCTCAAAAAACAAAAAAGTTTTGAGAGCGCAGAATCGTCATCCCCGAGCACCACTTGTAGCGAGTTGCCCAGGTCATGTCTTCGTCGACTGCCAACAAATTTCCTACAGTACAGCAGGACGTGTTCCACGGAAAGAACAGTCTTGCACGAGTCACAGATGGGGCGAGTTTCATTTCGAAGAATGAAACCGTGAGAGAAATGGCAGTGTCCAATACGAAGACGGGTTAAAATCACTTCTTCGCGCCTACAGGACCGTGATGAGGAGCGCCAGGGATACACAGAATTCTTTATTGTACTTAGTTTGAAAGTGCTATTGTGCCACTCTGTTTGCCACGCTCTAAGCACGGATCGTTTCAAGAAAGCCTGAACATCGGACAATGGCACAGAAGGGATGTCGATACGAGTTTTACGAGTCGCTGATTTCGCCGCCTGGTCGGCCAGTTCGTTCCCTCTGATACTCACGTGGCCTGGGACCCAACTAAGTACCAGGTCATAGCGGCGGGACAGAAGACGATGAATCAGGCTTTGAACGGATAAGGTCAGGTAGTCTGACGAAGGACGGGAGACGGCTTGAAGAGAGCTGAGAGAATCGGAACAGATAACTACTCGCCGCAACGTCGCTGATTCAATGTATTTTAGGGCCTCAAAGATAGCATACATTTCGGCAGTGAAAATACTGCATTTGGAGTGAAGCCGAAATGATTTGCTGGCCCTGATACAGTAAAAAGCACATGCCACCGCGTCGCTGCACGATGAACCATCCGTGTATAAGAATAAATGATCCGGATACGATTCTCTCATATCCAGAAACTGCTTCTGGTAAACCAGAGGACTAGTAGTTTGTTTGGGCAGATGGGAGAGTCTGAAGTCAATACTGGGAAGGAGGAGTTTCCAAGGGGGGATCCGGTCACTTGTGGGTTTCACAGGGGTGGGAAGTTCTACATTTAATTCCCGGAGAAGATTTCGTAATCTAATACCTGGGGGATGGGGTAACGATGTTCGAAGAATGTACGAGGACTCATACTTTGGGTGGATGATTATACGACGACAAGGGTGGTCAACCAGTCCCGACACTTTCGCCCCATAAGAGGCTAATAAAATATCTCGCCTTCGGCTCAGAGATGGTTCTCCAGCTTCGGCCAAGAGGCATTCGATGCGACTCGTGCGGTAGGCGCCTGTACTAATTCTTATACCGGCGTTGTGAATGGTATTTAATGGCCGGAGGGTTGATGGTGACGCTGACCCATATACAATACATCCATAATCCAAAACAGCGCGGATGAGGGTTCTATACAAACGCAAGAGACACACACGGTCTGCTCCCCAAGAGCTGCCTGTAAGGGTGCGGAGGAGGTTCAGAGGTGAGACACATCGGCTCTTCAGTTTACGTATATGATTTCGCCAAGTTAGGCTCTTATCGAAAGTAAGCCCAAGGAAAGTTGCAGAGTCCACAAAAGGTAGAAGATGGCTTCCAAGAAAAAGATCGGGGTGGTTATGAAGATGATAAATCCTGCAGAAGTGTATACAGCTAGTTTTTGATGCGGAGAATTTAAAACCTGTCGCATCACTCCATTGCTGCAATTTGTTGAGGACAAGTTGTAATTGTCTCTCTATCACTTGAATACTCTTGGAAGAGCAGAAAATGGCAAAGTCGTCAACGAAGAGCGATGCTTTCACCGGCTCTCGGATTATCGACGCTATACTATTGATAGCGATGGCAAACAGAGTGACACTCAGAATTGAGCCCTGAGGGACTCCGTTTTCTAAATGGTGGCTGGCGGATAACCTGTCACCAAGGCGAACGCGGAAGTATCTTGAGGAAAGAAAGGCTACTAAAAAAAGGGGGAGCCGGCCCCTAAGACCCCAAGAATGGATGGTGCGAAGAATGCCGTACCTCCAGGTAGTATCATAAGCTTTCTCTATATCAAAGAAAATTGCTACCAGGTGTTGACGTAGCACGAAAGCAGTGGAGATCTGTGTGGTGAGGGTGACAAGGTGGTCCATGGTTGACCTGTTCTTCCTGAAACCACATTGGATGGGTGTAAGTAGGTTTCTCTGCTCCAGGTGCCAGACCAAACGCGTATTCACCATTCGCTCCAGAAGTTTGCATATACAGCTTGTGAGCGAGATTGGACGGAAGGTTGACGGCTTTGTCCTGTCCTTTCCATCTTTAGGAATAGGAATAATTATCGCTTCGCGCCAGGTTCTAGGGAAGGTATGTTCCATCCAAATCTTGTTGAAGATACGGAGGAGAAAGATACGTGCCTCTTCCGGCAGGTGTTTTAACATTTGGTTGTGTATTTGGTCTGGTCCTGGAGCAGAATCTTTCCCACGGGTGAGCGCACAGGAAAATTCATCCATGGAGAAAGGGGCGTTATAATCTTCCTCCAGGCAGGTAGAGAAGTCCAATCTGCATTTCTCCATTCTACTCTTCGTTTTCAAGAAGCTAGGGGAGTAGTGTAAGGAACTGGAGGAATTTTCATAATGACAGGCCAATTCCTCAACTACTTTTTCTGGAGAAGTAATAAGATTTCCATTAATAAGAAGTCCTGGGACAGATGATGGGGAAAATCTTCCTCCGATCTGTCGGATCTTTCGCCATACTACTTTAGGCGGGGTATGGCAAGAAAGAGAAGAAATAAAGGCTCTCCAGGAAGCGGTCTTACTTTCCCGTATTACTAATCTGGCTCTGGCCCGCTTTCTTTTGAAATCGATCAGGTTTGATGCGGTGGGGAACCTATTGAGCCTCGCGAGTGCTTGCTTTCGGTCACGCACCGCGGTGGCACAGTCAGCATTCCACCAAGGCACCGGGACGCGTCGTGGCCGACACGTAGACTTCGGGATTGCAATGGTGGCTGCGCGAAGAACGGCGTCTGTGAATTGGGCCACCAAGGTATCGATATTATTTGAGAAGTGGTCTGGCATTATAATTTTCTCGCTGAATGTATCCCAGTCGGCTCGATGGAATAGCCAGCGAGGAGGGTAGATGACGTCTAAATCAGGGACATTAAAGTGGACCAAAATGGGAAAATGGTCACTCCCATGTAGATCATCGAGTACGGTCCACTCTACCATGGTAGATAAGGATGGACTGCAGAGTGCCAGATCGATTGACGAGAAGGTGTTTGACGCCATGGAGTAATGAGTGTGATTCCCGGAGTTCAGAAGAATTAAGTTTTGCTGGTCAATAATATTTTCGAGGATAGAACCTCTCGGGCAGGTCCTCGTGCCACCCCAGAGGGGATTGTGGGCATTAAAATCCCCCGCAATAAAAAAAGGGGCGGGCAACTGAGAAAAAACATCTTCGAGTTCCTCTTGTGACACGACTTGGCCAGGGGGAATGTATATACTACACACCGTAAAAGAGAAGGATGGTAGGTGTACCCGTACGCACACTGTTTGGAGGTCGGTTCGAACGTTGTGTTCCTCCGAGAACAGGGAGTCGCGGATGAGTACCGCAACACCGCCGTGAGCACGAAGTCCGTCGTCTTGATCAAACCGATAGATGTTAAATCCGCGAAGAGACAGGGGATGAAGAGGGAGAAGATGAGTTTCCTGAAGACAGACTATAAATGGTTTGTGGCGAGAAATTATTAATCTTAATTCTTCTGAGTGAGCACGAAGACCATTTAAGTTCCATGAGAGAGCCATTATGAGAAATTATTTCTTTGGTTGCTTTTTTTTTCTTTCTCACCTTCTGAAAGGTTTTAGAGGAACTCTCGTGGGGTTCCTCATCACCAGCAGAGTCATCCTGACTGCTGCTGGATAAGGTCGTCTGTGTCGGGGGGATTTCCCGACTTTTGGCCACGGGTGACCGAGATCTACAAGAGCTGGAGGATCGTCCGATGTGATTCTCGGAAACAGAAAGAGGAGGACGGGATTTGGATGACGTATTTTTCCTGGGAGGCGGTGTCTGCTTAAGATCGATTTCAGTAGAAGTTTCAGTTGAGGTGGTCGATGTCTGGTGGAGTTTCTGGACAGGTTTTTTGTACTTTGTGGGAATTATAATTTTCCCACCTTGGATGCACGCCGAATCTTCGGGGAAGTCGACCGGCGACACCTGACAACTGAAATGTGAGACTACCGCTGGGGTACAGTGAGTTTGACAACTCGCTGTTACCCCCGGGGACTTAGGTTTCACAGCACTGGAAAAGGATCGTGATAGGTCCACTGGATTCCTGGTTTGGAACCTACGCTTCGCCTCAGGGAAGGAAACCTTTTCGGTTACTCTTATTTTTTGGATTTCCCTTTCCCGGAGAAACGTAGGGCACTTGTTGTCGTTGGCTGGGTGATCGCCTTCACAATTCACACAGTGCGGTGGTTTGTCGCAGGGTTGTTGGTCGTGAACTGACGATCCGCACTTCCCGCAAACCGCGTTTACTGACATACATCGCTGCTGAGTATGCCCAAACCTTTGGCACTTGAAGCAGCGCAAAGGGTTCGGCACATACTGCCGCACACGGAGGTTGTAGAAAGCAGGTAACGATCCTTTCCGGGAGAGATGGTCGGTCAAAAGTAAGGATCAGGGTAGAAGTAGGGATCACTTTCCCCTGCTCCTTCCTTCCGATCCTGTACACCTGAGTCACGCCATAGGTCTTAAAAAAGTTTAGAAGATCTTCCTCCGTTTCTGAAGCAAAGTCCTCGTGATTTACCACGCCCTTGCACAGGTTCAAGGTGGGATGGACCGTGACTACTACCTGGAGGCCGGCAATCTGCTTTGTATTTTTAATTTTTCCTATTTGCTCGTCGGTACGTGCTTCAAAAAGAATCGTTCCGTTCCTCTGACGCACGACCGCTTGGAGCTTCCCGTAAGCCTCTTCTATGGCTCGCGCCAGACGGACAGCACTTACAGTTTTAAAAGTTTTACCTTCCTCAGCGCATGACATGAGGAGGAAACGAGGCATCTTGGGTCGATCTTCTTCTCTAGAAAAGAAACTATTTAAGTCAATGGTTCTTTCGGCACATCTCCTCTTCCTTGCGGAAGAGGGCGGGGGGAAAGGTGAAATATCCATATAGATGGAATAGGTTCATCCTCGTGGTCCCCACCCACCACGGAGCCCAACAAGGGGACACTCCATCGGAGTGCCAGGGTTGCCACGAGGATATAGTGGGGGAATAACACGGCGCTGCACCGCCGTGGATTCCCCCGCTCACCCTGGAGTTCAGTACAAGACCTAGTCCGAGCCGATTGATCGGGAGTGGGTTAGCTCCTGACCGCCCGTCTAGAAGAGTCCGGGGCCAAAGCGAGTGTGTTGGAACCTACAGGGAATGTTTCCCAAAATACGTAACCAACGTACCCCTTAGTGCAAGGCGAACAGTAGCACTAGGACTAGATAGGGAAACAAACAGGTCCCTCAACTGCCAGGACACACATTCCCTCCGACACGGGTCGCCATGCACGGCAAACACATGGGTGGGCGTTCAGCATACAGAGAAGGCCAGTGAGGAAGAAAAAGGAGTGAAAAGAACGTACATGACATGAAATGAGAAGCAAGAAGATGAAAAAATGGAGAAAGGAACACTTGAGAGCCTTCTCTGCATCCCCCCGTCAGGACGTGGACCAACCCACCTCGACGGGACGTCCTTCGTGTTCAGCATCGGGGCGGTGAGGCTTTGCGAGGGCGCAACACTGTCCAATACCGTGATTACATTCGCCCTTTGCTCCTTCCTCGTGCGCGCAGCGGGGGGGTGCGGGCTTGCGTTTCGGCACGCATCCTACCTACGCCCACTGGCGCGACCCTAACGCGCTCGTTCGGCGCTTACGCGTACTCCACGCTTCCCGTGCCGCCGGCTGTGACGCGCACGATGGTGAAATCCTCCAAAGAGAGCAGGAACTACGCGACGCGCGCATTCTCCGCTGAGCAGGGTACGCGACATACGTGCCGCATCGCGCAGGAACTCCACGCACCCGCCGGGAGACGCTTCCGCGGTCTCGATGATCTCTGGCAGGCAGATCTGGTGGACACGACCCCACACGCACGACTCAACCGTAACAAACGGTACATTCTCACCGTCATTGACGTCTACTCTAAATTTGCTTGGGCCGAACCTGTCGAACGTAAAACAGGAGAGAATGTGGCAGCGGCATTCTCACTCATCCTCAGGGGTTCCGGAGGGCGACGGCCGACTCTCCTACAAACGGATGACGGCAAAGAATTTTTCAACACGCACTTCTCCCATCTGCTGAAACGTCACGGCATTCATCACCATATAAATATTTGTGAATGGACGATTTGGAATTCCAGGTTAGAATTACAGAGGATATTTTCGGAATCGTGAGGCATTTTTGGTTATTAATTAAGATAGGACGTGGGAAAGACGAAGAAAAGTCCAGATTACCCACACGTATTTGTAGAATTTACTTGCATATTTATTATGAACCTATATCTTGATCTTTAATGCATTGTCAACCACTTAAAATAAGTTGATTTTATCTTCAAAACAGTAAATCCGTCTTTGCAGTTTTCTTCATTTTATGAAACAGAATTATTCTACTTGCAAGTATTTTAATTATTCCTTAAGTATATAGTTTCTTCCTCAGGGTTCAACACATCATCGTTGCTACACCAATAAAGATATTAATTTTATAAGTTGTCTTTTAAGTGTTCATTATTAGTTTACATACATTGTAATAGGGAGTTTTTGCACCCTCGAACGTGAAGCACTATCGATCTCCTGCTCATGCGCAGATCGATAATGCTCAACGTTCGAGGTGGCAAAATAGTACATTATGAAACGATGATGTAATGATGGGTATTAATGCCCATTACATCGAGTTTTATGCGGTACTTTTTCTACGACTTATAGTAACTTTTAAAAGTTAAACTTCTCCACTGAATCGTTTCCTGGCAGTCGACACTCAAGATTCGGCCAAGGCCACCTAGCGGGCACCTCTCTACCCTACACGCACAGATGGCATTGTTTTACCAGAGCGCTTGCGAGGGACTATACAAAAGTTCCGGGATTAATATTCCGACGTCACCATTTTCGGATTTTCTTTCATTTCTTCAAATGTCAACACCACCATTCACTAGTTTGCATGGAATGATCCATTATTCTTGGCGAGCAGTGGGCATCAACAGACAAGGCACTCAATGTATTGGGGCAGCTCTTCTTTGGCACACTTTCTGCATGGTTCATGATTAAAACAGAAATAGGAAGTTACGTTCTCTTCGGTAGTTATCAGAAATGGTCGCTAGAGGGTACTCACGATCCCAGCAACAGTACGTAATATCCGGGCCCGCAGATGGCGAACAGTCCGGTCCTCCACCAGCATACATTCGAGAAAGGGGCGGAGGTGTGGGACTTATCCTACCCTGTGACGGCTCCCTCAGTATCAATAATGGAATGTATTATCACGTAGTGGGGTAATAATATTTCCATTTTACTGTTACTTTTACTTTATACCTGTCTTTTTTGTACTTGATTTTTGTGATAAATTGTAGTTTTGAATACTCGCTACACAAGTTTCTATTTTGTCAGTTAACATCATTTCTTTTATATTTTTAATTATTTGTTCCGATTTGTAATGATTACATTTTACAGAATAGTTTCATAAACAACATTATGGTTATTTTACTTGAAATAATTATAAAATTATTAAAAGATTGAAATTGGTTGCTTGGCTTTAATACTAGATTTTATAAAAATTTTTGTTTTTTTAAACAAGTTATTTTTAACATGGAATCGATCACTTTATCACGTATAATCTGATTGGATTAGACTGAAAATATTATTTTTAATGGTTTATCAAAACAGACTATCTAGCAGTGCAAATTACATTTCATTCACAGTTAAAGATGTAACCTGGTACTGAAGTTTGTAATTCGTCAGTTTACATTATTTTGTACATATTTTCACTTATTTGTTTCAATTTGTGGTGATAAAATTTTAATGGATATTTTCATACACACCATCATCTTCAACCAGCTAGAGGCAATGAAATGATTTCAACCTGTTAAGTTCGCTACCAACAAATCACATTTATGATATACCAACTCAAAATACGCTTACTAAATAGAAAATAGACTTTTATCCACTCTGGAACAAAAAGCAAAAGAAAATTTCTCAAGATATAACTCCCATACCTCCAATATTTATATATAACTGTGACTATCACTCAATATTCATAACTTTTACAGAAATTTTAACACCATCAAATTCTAAAACAAAAATTCAAGGAAAATATGTCAAAATTATTGTTTCATCAATTGAAAATTAATCTACGAAAGAAATTTACTCAAAAAATATACATTATCATACCTATAATGGTCCAACTAAATCTATAATTTCAGTCATAATTCGAAATGTTCCTGCTACACTAAAGATGAAATTACTCCAGAATTACTACAAGAAAAGTTTCCTGTACTCCCTGTAATACGTCTTACAGATGTTTCCAAGAAACCATGGCCACTAATCACAGTCACATTAACGAAAAATAATTCAAGTAGCAAAATTTACGAGTTGTCAACCCTCTCCAGTGCTATTATTCAAGTCGAAGAAAGAAGACAACAAATTGGTCCCGTCAGATGCCGAAATTGTCAATTTTAAGGACACACAGAGAAGAATTGTGGTTTACCTAGATGCTGTGTTTGCTTCTCCTCAAATCAGTCAACAGTTTTGTGTACATTAACTGAAGAACTCTGTGTTAATTGTGAGTCAGCAAATACAGCTTATGCATCTTCCAAGTATATCTGCTGTATTTCATGACCATTTTCTGTAGACAATTCCATTGCGGGTTCACAGGTTTTGTTCCAAAATATTAAGATATTTTAGTTTCCCGATATTTCGGAGTTTATTATTGCTCCATCTTCAGGTCTGGAAAAGTTTTCACAACACGGTTATTAAAATATATCCACAATGATAATTACAATTTTAATTAAAAAAACAACTATGTATCAACATTAAACACTGAATATATACTAAATATAAAAAAACGCAGAATGCAGATAATATTTGTGTTCACACCAAACAAAACAAACACTTTTTTTAAAAATCTATGTTCTTAATGTATATAATAGCACTACCAGAATTACTTTCATATTAGTCTCTGGTTTGTTTTTTTCCCTTTGTAATTAACTTATATAATACTAGCTGACCTGGCAAACGTTGTTTTGCCCTATAAATTATTCCTAGGATTATTTTAGTAGAAAAAAATTACTAACTTATTGTCAGTGTTTGAGGATGTGGTAAATATGAGTTGAAGAGGCATGGAGCGCTGTGTTCGATGATGGAATATTAAAATTACACAATACCAAACATTTATAATTTTAATTTATTGTAATTTATTTTTGGAAATGATAGACATTGCGGATTATAATAATTTTATTAAAAAACATATCAATCCCTCAATGCAAGAGAGTGTACAATATTTTTTGTTATCCCATCTTTAGCTATCACAAATAAACTGGATGGTTCGCCCACTCGAGAGCATGCCACGTATAACTGACCGTATGAAAAACATGGTGTGCTAAAAAATAAGCACACTCGCCAATAATAAACACTAAATTAATAATTTGTATATATTAGGGCTTATAATTTGAAATAAAATGCATTTTAAATCAGTAAAATCTTGAGTAAGTAAATATTGTGCATTTGAAATAAAGATTACCATATGAACCCATCGCAGTCCCATTTTTAAACTTGCACCATCTGTTTGGAAATATACAAGGATTATTATAGAATTTTTTCAATTTTTTTGAAGATGAGCATTTTGAAAAAACTCAAAATGAATATTTTAAATTCAAATTTGAAAAACTTTTTGAACGCATCCCCTATTGATTTGTATATCATATAAAAGGCCATAAAGAAAGCTGAAATATGACACCTGTTCCAGCTCTCTCTCTCTTAACTTGGTGAGGTTATACATTAATTTAAAAGATTTCGGGAAGCCAATTTTGCAAATTTTACATGGCTGTATTTTAGAAACGGGTGGAAATATTTTACTCAAAATTTGTAGTTTTCTCATTCTTCATTCATACTATCTATGCGTCAAATTTCATCTGAATCTGAGATGGTGATGTAAAATGACTGTGTTGATTTAATATGGAATGACCCTTATGTAATATAATTATACATTATTATATTATATAATCATTATATAAAATACTTATTATATTATAACTATAATAAAGTTATATAATTAATCAGAATTATTATTATTATGTAATTAATAATTATTACTTAAACAATGTGCTCCAATTTCGTGAATGTGTGGGAAGGAATTATTGGTTCCCGATCACAAAGTCTACAGTCCTGCATTAAAAATTGCTGCAATAGCGAAGCCAAAATTGCGATAAATAAAGAAATAGCATATTTTCGAATACCAAACTTAAGTAATTTTCTCTATGAACACAATGTGAATAAGTATTGTCAATCTCAATCTTTAATACATGAGTAATAATTAAACTTACTGATTACAGGTAAGTTTTTGTTAAATATATATGAAATTTAATTATTTGTTGTCATATTTCATATTGCAACATTATTATAAATGCAATGTTTTATTTTTTGAAGTGAACCTGATTTATTTTATTGGTTTTATTAAGGAAAAATAAATGGAAAAAACTGAAATGAAGTTACTGAAATTCAGTTTTGGAATGTAGGAAACACAACATAATTCTGTAGAAAAAAATTCTTTGGTTTAGGATCCTACAGTGTGAGAGAGATGGCATTCCATTGCTGCTGAAAACATGCGCAAATTCCCAACATCTCAAAAATATATTTATTTTTGTGAGAAACATTTTGAAGCATTGGATATTGTCCAATCTTTCTATGTGGTAATTTCCGGCAATGTAGATACCTTACTTGCAAATACAATGAGATTGAAAACTGGTGCAGTTCCTTCAATTTTCAATGCAAACATTATTGAAAAAATAGACTTATTAAATTAGTTTTCCTTTTCAATACTGGGCAATGTAAAAATGAATATTAATATTTTACAGAATTCTCAAACTAATAATGATACAAATAAAATGATTATCATGAATGGAAATCCATTGCCTACATGATCTTTAAGTAACTAAATCTGTTTTACCTCCTTGTATTGGACCGAATAAACAAATATGTTAATATTTCAGAAAATTTTCTCAGTCTAGTAGAGATGAAAGTGTAAATACTGAGTCTGAAACTATGATCATCGACTGAAATCCATCACCTTCATGTAAGTAATGATATACAGGATGAGTCACGTAACTTTGGCACCTCCTGTAACTTTTGAACGGTTAACGTTATTGCAATGCAGTTTTCACGGAAGTGCATGAGGGGAAGGGTCTAATAGATACGTGCATTAATTTCTGTTTTACCACTTGTATTTTATGAGATTTTTTAGGTAACTTTGTTTTTTCAAATGGAACTATACATATTTTTTCTATCCACCATGACGAGCGTAAAAAGACAAATCCAATGATGTACATATTGTCATATGTAATATAAACATTTGATTAATTTTGATTTTTGCAACTGGGGTTTAACGGACATTTTGAATAGTCCACCACACAAGGTCACGCAGCGCTCCCCCCAGCAAACGCGGGGTTGGGAAAGGGAAGGGATTTTAGTAAATTAAGATACTAATAAAGAATATCTCGTAAAATACAAGTGATAAAAGAGAAATCAATACACATACCAATTAGCCCCATTCCCTCATTCACTTCCGTGAAAACTGCATTGCAATATCTTCAACCGTTCAAAAGTTACATGACTCATCCTGTATATTGCCTTCTGTGTATTGGACAATTCGATAAATAAATAAATATTTTACAGAATTCTCAAGCCACTGATGATAAATATAGGCCTAATGAAAGGTTAGATGCATCTAAAACTATTATCATGAACGGAAATCCATTGCCTGCAAGTAATTAAATTTATTGTTTTACCTTTTTGTATTGAACAAATATATCTCTAAGTATAATACATGTATAAAAAGCTTACATGTATAACAATATTTCACAAAATTTTCTTAATCTAGTGGAGATGAAAGTGTAAATACTGAGTCTGAAACTATGATCATCAATGGGAATCCACCAACTACATGTTCTGTAAGTAATGATATATAGTGCCTTCTTTGTTTGAGACAATTCAGTGCTAATAAACACATATAACATTTTATGTTATAGGCCTATGTATAAATATTATATACCGGTAACATATAATATACTAAACATACAATTAATATTTTATGAAATTCTCAAATCATCAGAGGTGTGTGCTATCTGAATTGAAAGTATAGGAACTTCTGAAACTATTAAATTTGGATGGAAATTGATTGCCTGCAAATTCAGTTCAGTAATAGAAAATTTATAACGTTACATTTGTAACTTCTGAATTGAACTAGTTATTCATTTTGTAGGCCCTACTATCTTTCAGATATAAACTGCTCATTATTATTATTATTTTACTACACAATTTTGTTATTGTGCAAGTTCCACAATCTTGTGACACGGCACATATTTATAACTTTGAAGATTTCACAGTAAAACTTAATTCTGGAGTTTCTTTCAAATTTAATTTCTTTCATGTTAACATGGGTGTAATTATTTATTTACTAGCAGGAGAAACCTCTACAATTTTGAATATGACCAAATGTGTGTTAATTAAGAGTGATATGACACTAAAGGTAAGTTTTTATTTCATATTTAAAAAATCTACTATGCTACTTCATACAAATTTATATACACGTATAAAATAAATAATGAATTTCTATTTTAGATTCTTATAAATGGACATAAGGTTGTCACTAATATAGAGAGGAGAATAACATCATTCACAGATCTTTTATCTTTGAAGGACACCTTCCGTCAAATGCCAATGTGCAGAAATGAAATGCGAAAACAATTGTGTTCTGGTGTTAAGAAATTAAAAACCAGATCGGAATACTGTCAGCCATGTGGACTCCACATTGTGGAGTAAAACAGCGAAGAATTGTCGATTGCCACCAGAAAAAGAAAGTAAGGGGGTTGGTTAATAGAATAAAGGTGAAGAAAACTTTACGGAATATGAAAACGAAAATTGGGCGACTGGGAAAGAATGTAAGAGATAAATCATGTAACTAAAATATTTAACTTATAAGACATTCATTTATACACGGATAAACCTTGTGAAAAAGGTTAGGTTTTCCCCCCAAGTTCATTGAAATTAAATATATCTTAAAGAGTTGTTAAACCCTTCACGAATATTTTCTTAGCAACCGGCAGCAACTGACTTGGATATTTTCTTGGTAACCGGCGTCCAGCCGGCGTCGACTGACCCATTTGGGCCCAATGAAATTTGTGGATTATTAGCCGAGATAAGTTGCTTCTCTCGCCACGTGATGTCGCTAAAGTCGAAGGGGTCTAGTTTTGTTGTTTATTTTTCATGTAGCTGCCGACGTTTTTCGTACATACCCCCACCACGCCTCCAGCACCGGAGTTCAATCTCCTCCTTGTAGACTTCGTGGGTGGAACTATTATATTGTTCTGTAATATGCACTTGTTGGGACCTGACCACAGCACTGATCCCAACTAGCTATACTAGTATTGTTCTTGTAATTGCCTTAGTGGGCTTGCTAACAATAGTACCCCATTTATTCATGCAGAAGTTTTTATTTATTTATTTTTTAAATTCATTTATTCCTATCACAAATTGCAGCATACCAAATGTTGCACTTTTATTGATGAATGAACAAATTAATTACTATCTTATGAATGGTGGGATGTAACTTTAACTCATGTTGTACCGGATATCGTTCTCTTGAGAGCCAGTGGTTAGCTCCCATGGTATACACTAGTTCATTCAGGAACATGTAGTCAGGATGAATTGTTATGCTATCTTTGTTAGACTGGTTCTCATGATGTGAACCTTCACAATTTCTACTTAACTTCCCACACACAGTAAGGTATGTGTCCTATTTCTTTATTATGCAATATTGTATAAATTAATTGCAAAGAAAAACACCCAAAAACCATAGACTAATATGAACGTAATTCTGGTAGTGCTATTATATACATTAAGAACATATTAAAAAAAACAAATTGTTGTTGTTTTGTTTGGTGTGAACAAAATGAATATTATCAGCATTCTGCGTTTTTTTATATTTATATGTTTAATGTTTATACATAGTTCTATTTTTTTTAATTATAACTGGATATATTTTAATAACAGTGTTGAGAAAAACTTGTCCAGCCCTGAAGATGGAGCAATAATAAACTCCCAAATGTTGGCAAACAAAAATATCTTATTAATTTGGACCAAAACCCGTGAACCCGCAATGGAATTGTCAACTTCAAATAGTGAGTGCCATATCTTCCAAAATATTCTAAAACAAAAAGAATATCATTTCCTCCTATTAATAACGTCCAAACACACATTCTCAATCTCACCCAAACCAAATACCACAACACAACACTTTAAATAATTTCCCGTCTACATCCTTTCCAATAACGTCTTTATTAATAGATCCAAATCAACCCCATTCAAGACAATTATACTCACAATTCAAAATAATTTACAAAACAACTCTTTGTTCACAAATCGAATACACTCATTAGTAACAATAGTAAATTAAACACAAACATGTATAACTTCTTTATTGAGTTATCTCTTAGCCACAATAATCAACATCATACAAGCGTCTCACATCAAATATCCTTAATAGAATCTTCATCATGGCTTTAAATCTAAAATTAAAAATCCACTCATGGAATGCAGATGGAATCCAATACAAAATACCCTTACTTTCATATTACTTGCATTTATTTAAAATTGAGGTACTATGTTTGCAAGAAAAACAATTATCATGTTTGAATAAATTCTACATTCCAGGTTATTACACATATAGATCTGATCGTACGACTACACATGATTTTGGCAGAAAAGGAGGTGTTGCCATTGCAGTATGAAAGACAACAGAACATTACCACATAAATATCCTTTCACTAACATTTTAAAGTTCTATTTGAACAGAAATTCCAACTGTTGCTTATCCCATTTCTTTCATTTCACTCTTCGAAGTAACTAAATATATAATAAATCTGACTGCAAAATTATCCTTTGAGCCAGATTGTATTTCTCCATTTCTAATTAAACAATTTTCATTTTCACTAATTGCGCAATACACTGCCCTATTTAATGCACGTCTTCTTTTAAGATATTTTTCCAAATCATGGAAATATGCTCATGTAATTCCATTTCATAAACTTGGCAAGCCATCAGAAAATAAAATAAAATAGAAGTACTTTACATTACAGACCAATCATATTATTTCCATCTTAAGGAAAATTTTTTTGACAGATGTATTTTCCACAGACTAAATATTTTCTTAAATTCTATAAATGATATTCCTCATTATCAATTTGAGTTTCGCTGTCTTCTCTCCATGAATCACCAAATACTTCGACTAACCAAAGACATACTTATTGCTTTTCATAATTTTCAAACCTTACACCTCAGGTTTTCTGTCTTGGCGCACGGTGACGTGTCAATAAAATGGACTATCTCACGGTATTTCGCGTCGTTCTCCGTTGTGCCGCCACGAATCACATGATCGGCAGCACTGCTCGATAAAGTCGCGATCATGTGACCCCAAGCGACATAACCGAGAACGATTCGAAATACCGTGAGATATTCCATTTTATTGACACCCCCCCCCGTACGCCAAGAAAGAAAAATCCAAGTGTAGTGCAGTTTTTTTCAACATTAAAAAGGCTTTCGATAAAGTTTGGCACTCACGCCTAAATTAGAAACTTTCACTTTTAGGATATCCTCAATATCTCCAAGAATTAATTCATTGTTTTTCAAATAATCACACCTTCTCCCTACATTTAAAACACCATATTTGATCCCCAAAATCAACACTTGCCGGCGTCCCTCAAGGAGCTATACTTTCACCCATTGCCTTCAATTTATATATTTCTGATTTCCCTACAAGAAACGACACTTCTGTAGCATTATTTGCATATTACTATGATACAGTACCCATAGAAATATTGAAAGTGCAATTTCTTTGCTCCAAAATCATTTAAGTAAGGTAGGTTCGGGGGCATATGAAATTGAATACAAGAAAATGGAATGCAATTTTTTCCCCTTACGTATGTATAACGAACTACCTCCTCTAACAAACCAAAACCATCAAATAAAATGGCTTTCATCCACAGAACCAGTGTATATTTACGAGAATTAATGAACAGAAGACCCCATTGGAAATAATATCACCGATAGAATTTTGTTAGCTAATCAACATCCTCTGCTCTTCCTCTACTTCCTCTGCTTAAATATTATTCTTCAATAAGCATGCTGACTAAATTACATATTTATAAAACAATCATTCAGCCTCTAATATCTCATGCGTGTCCGATTTGGGGATCAGCATCTAAATCCAATAACAAACTTCTAATTTTTCAGAATGCATGTCTAAGAATTATTATTAAAACCCCTTGGTTTATTCTAACACACAAATTCATTCTGAGTCATACTTCAAATTTAAAACTTTTTTTTTCGACAAATTTCAGCAACTATCAACTGCAACATTAATACTCTTCCGTCTGCATTTCATTTTCATCTTCGTAATCAAACTCCCCCACCGTAAACGACAAAACGAAAAGTATCTAAGCAATTTTACGACCCTGTGTAACATCCTCTCAAACCTTATTTCATCATAATAAATAGTTTTGTTCTTGATGTGAGAGCTGCATATTTACAGCTACTAATTTTCTATGTCCATTATGCAATTTGTTCTTCTTCTGTTGCAATGGGACTAACTGCCAAAGACATTTCCTTATTCATTAAAAAATATCCATTTAAACTGCGTTTCATCTAAACTCCATTGTTGCTTAATGTTCCCGTGAGACGCAGGAAAACCGGACAGGTGAGACGAAGAGAGACGGAACGTGACGGAGAGCGACAGAGAAGCAGAGCGACGGAGACAGTCACGGTGGGGTTGAAGGGAGACGGGGAGGAAGGGGGAGAGAGACAAAGAGAGACGGCGTGCCTAAGAGAGAGAGAGAGAAAAAGAAAGTGTGACACAGAGAAACAAGAGACACAGAGACACAAAGAGAGGCCGAAAAGATAGAGACAGAGACAAACAGAGGGACAGACACAGAGAGAGAGGAAAAGGATGGACAAAGACAGAAAGAGATAGAAACCCAAACCCACAGACAGGCAGAGAGAGAAAGAGAGAAGGATGCACAGATGCAGACAGGGAAACAGAATGATACTCAGAGATAAATCAATGGAGAGAAAGAGAAAGGCACAGGCAAAGTCAGAAACGGACACAGGGCGGGAGACACAGGAGGCGACTGAGAGAAACAGATACAGGCAGAGAGAGAAAGAGAGAAGGAAGCACAGATGCAGACAGGGAAACAGAATGATACTCAGAGATAAACCAATGGAGAGAAAGAGAAAGGCACAGGCAAAGTCAGAAACGGACACAGGGCGGGAGACACAGAAGGCGATTGAGAGAAACAGATACAGAGGGTCACGGAGACGCTTTCTTTTTCACAAGGATTGAATAAGGAAAAACACGGGCAACACCGGGAATTGTGCTAGTCACCTATAATACGATTAATTAGAATAAAAATATTATATTCAATGCTTTAAGAACATACAGACTACCTTGCGGCCCAATTTACATTTCATTCACAGATAAAGATATTTAAAATAACTACATAGACCCTTTTGACATGTACAACGTAACGCCGATTTCAATTAGATTTATAATTTAATACTCTTCATGAGTGAGTCCACACACTGCACACACTTCGTAGACTCATGAGAAACCTGCGAGAGTAGGCAGCAACAGAAACAGTTTACTTTGTGATGTGAATGCGTTGCCAGTGAGATATCATTGCGGACTTACAACTGAAGCGAAGCGAGCACGCGTCGCAGCCAATTGGGCGCTCTCCCGTGTGCATGCGCTTGTGCCTGGCGAGGTTACTTGTCTGATTAAAAGCCTTCCCGCACACATCGCATGAATATGGGCGCTCTCCCGTGTGAGTGCGCTTGTGCGCGGCGAGGTGGCCTGAATTATTAAAAGCTTTTGCGCACACATCGCATGAAAACGGGAGCTCTCCCGTGTGCTTGCGCTTGTGCTTGGTGAGGTCGCCAGACTGTTTAAAAGCCTTTCCGCACATATCGCATGAAAACGGGCACTCTCCCGTGTGCTTGCGCTTGTGCTTGGTGAGGTCGCCAGACTGTTTAAAAGCCTTTCCGCACACATCGCATGAAAACGGGCGCTCTCCCGTGTGCGCGCGCTTGTGCATGGCAAGCGTGGTTGAACGCTTAAAAGCCTTTCCACACACTTCGCATGCAAATGGCAGCTCTCCCGTGTGCGTGCGCTTGTGCACGGCGAGGGCGCCTGACTCTTTAAAAGCCTTTCCGCACACGTTGCATGAATATGGGCGCTCTCCCGAGTGCGTGTGCTTGTGCTTGGCGAGGTCGTTAGACTTTTTAAAAGCTTTTCCGCACACTTCGCATGAAAAAGGGCGCTCTCCCGTGTGAGTGCGCATGTGCACGGTGAGGTTGCATCGCAGTGTAAAAGATTTTCCACACACATCGCATGAAAACGGGCGTTCTCCTGAGTGTATGCGCTTGTGATACATCAGATAGCTTAATTTTGTGAAAGCTTTTTCGCACACGTCGCATGAATATTTGCGCTCCGCTGCGTGCTGCCGCTTGTGAGGAGCGAGGTCGCTGGCGCTGCTAGCAGGCCGCTGCCGCCCTGGCCGCACTGGTATCGCCTGTTCCTGGTCCTCGTCCTGTGGCGGTGGACAGTCCTCTGCGCCTGCGAACGTACGTAAAAGTAATTTATCGCCACGAAGCAACTCGACAACAAAACCGAGGGAAGTCCAGTTTCGAAATGACAAGACAATATTAAGTACAAAGGAAAAAATTGATTATAGTGACAACTAATACTTGGCGGGGGAAGAGCTTGGCATTTGAGTACCTTCATTGGCAAGTGAATAAACAGACGATAAAAAAAATCCCGCAAAAAGTGTGAATGGATTTTAAACCTCCATCCAATACTTATAATCTACTGATGCAACTCGGATAAAAGTTTTCGTCTGACAAAAGAATCCCCTGCCTCAAGCAAGACTCTGCATCTGCCACTGCGTACGATCTGTCCACTTCTCCGTCACCCAGATCACCAACCAGTCGCCAGCTATCAACCCGGCGAGTGTCTCGCCGACCGTCTACGACCCGGCTACCTACCGCCCTAGCCTGGCATGCGGCCGGCTTGCCAGTTAACGCACTGGTCATCATAAAAGACGCAAGTACGGCGAAAAACAGAATATGTCACACGAGAGAAACAAGGCTTCTTCCGCTCTCGTTGATTGTGATCCTCGGGTGAGGGCCTCGGGATACAACATTTGCACCTCAAGAAAGGCTCCTTTCGCCCTTGAAACATAGCATGACATTAATGCGGAATTATGAAATGTCTTGTAAACATCCAATAATTTTGAAAATAGAATTACGAAATGATAAAAAAAGTTATCACTCACCTGGAACACTAAAACCGCCCTCCAGTTTTACTGAAGCAACGGAAACACTCTCACAGCCAGGAGCAAGAGGATCCTACAACAAAAGGTGTTTTATGTTCACTGACAACCAAAAAAGAATGGGGAATAAAAGGATTTAGACTTCGCTCTGAGGCTCCATTTGCTTACAGCTGACTGATCGCTGTGATTTTCTTACAAAGTGCTTAACTTCCTTGTTATTCAAGGCATTGTTCATTAATGTTTTCCAGACATAACACTCTTTAGCCAGGACTGAATCATGGTGCTATGGTTATTCCTAGATCCACGAAATGAATATTTAAAAAACAACTGACATGTGCATTGCAATTCATGGAAAATTTACATCAGATTCTTTGGTTGTTAGTAACTCCGCGTGCGTCAACTGCCAAGATATTTAGTCCCGCGAGTGTCTTTTCCTCTCGGGGGCGATGCTGATCTTCTCCAGCTTAGAGGCGAGAACGGGCACCGACCTATCGTCGGCTAGCGGGGTTTTGGTCCTAGCCCAGGCAAGTTCTGAGCTACGGACTGGTCTCCCAGTATGTACGATAGTGCATGTGAGTGTGTGCGCGTAAGATATGAGGACATGACAAGGAAGGAGAAGGAAACATCGCGAGCGGTACGTGGCATCCGACGCAGCATCCAACTGCCTGGAATGACGATCACGGAGCGCAGTAAATTCGGAGCGGGTGTTGTTGGTCGCCAAATGACACAATAAGTAACATAATTTTTAAAAAATTCAACCTGACCTTATTCCAAGATCTCTTTTTTGATACAAACATTTCATTAAAAAAAGTATGTTGTCGATGTAAAAGGGCGATTTTTTATTACAAAATCAGCCATTTCAACGAACACGAGACCGGCACTATCCTCTAATGCGTCCATTACGCTATCCGAGGGTGCAGCCTGCTGTTTTTAAGAAAAAACTCTTTGAATAAAATAAAAATTGCCTATGACACAAAATTTCGCAAAAAATACTCAGGTTTAAAAAGAAAAATTGAACATTGGATTTCTAGACATGTTTTTCATGAACATATTTAATTAAGAAAAAATGTTTATCTTGATAATTGTCGTTGTATGAAGACGACGAATAAATTGAAATTTTTTTTTTTAATTTTCGAAAAATCAGTTCTTCCATCCAACATGAGACATGCATCATTCTCTTAAATTTCCTTCACACTATCCAACGACAAATCTTAATCAAAAAGTGGAAGCCATTTTCTTTGAAAATGTCCCAGAGGCTTCATGTGAAGTACACCCCAAAATTGAAATATTAGATAGATACATTTATTAGTTCGCTCTAAGCTAATGCTCGGTGGAACACATGACAACAATTAGAATTAGAACAATAACAACCATTAACTATTATAATTACCATTAGAATTAGAGGACGATATCCTAGTTCTAATTAATTTCTAGTTATCTCTAAATTGACTACTAGTTTCACTAACACTTCACTTCACTGTATAACGCTAATATACAATAATAATAAAAATAACAGAAACTATATAGAATAATAATAAATTAAGAATTACACCAAAGCTAAAAGCAGTGTTAATAATGGTGATATTTATATCAATAATAATAATAATAATAATAAAGGTAATTTTGTCATTATTGATAGTGATCTAAATAGAATTTAGTATATTTTTAAATTTGCCTACATTAGGAGGAGCCTCTAGTCCTTTTGCAGGTAGTCTGTTCCAATCTACTATAGTGCGATTCACAAAGGAGAACTTACCTACATCAGTTCTTTGCTTTCTACATCGTATTTTCCACGGATGGTCTCCTCTGCTTTTATAATCTGGTTTATGCAATCTCTAACCGATATCTGCCCATGCCGTGTCTCCTCTGTAAGTCTTGTACATTACGGATAAACGCGCCCGTTCTCTTCTCTTAGATAAGGACTCTCATTTTTCTCGTTCAACAATGCGCCCATGATTTGAAAACTTACCGGCCCTTTTTGAATTTTATCTGACGCCTCAATTTGCCCTTTCCTGTACGGGTCCCAGCATGCTGATCTGTATTCTAAAATAGGGCTGACAAGCGTAGTATATGCTAGGGATCGGGCATTTGGACTACTATTTTTTAGGACACGCATTACAAAATGAAGTGCTCTCCAGGACATTTTTACCGTATTGTTAATGTGATCCGACCAATCCAAGTCGCTTCTCAGGACCAACCCCAAATACTTACAGCTTTTTACACGTGGTATAACGTTGGTTCCTAATTCATAATTGGAGTGTACATTTGAACGACACTTGGTAAAACAAATGAATTCACTCTTTTCCGGATTTAATTCCATCTTATTTTTGCAAGCCCAGTTCCATAAACAGTTTAGATCGTTCTGTAAAACATTTTCATCCGAAGACGAGCCAATACTCCTATATATTATACAATCATCGGCGAAAAGTCTAACTTTCGATTTTATTCCAGTTGCAATGTCATTAATGAACGCTAAAAATAGTAGTGGCCCTACCACACTCCCCTGGGGGACCCCAGAAGTTACATCGACTTTTGGTGAATATTTATTGCCTATCCTGACTGACTGAGTGCGCCCCGAAAGAAATTCTTTTTATCCACAAGATTATTCGATGATCTAATCCCGTTTCTGACAATTTGGCAATTAAAAGACCGTGTGGAACAAGATCGAATGCCTTAGAAAAATCTAATATTATTGCATCGACCCTACTCCCTTTGTCTAGTGAATCTGCTATGTCCTGACATAAAGCAATAGTCTGGCTGTCGCACGAGTACCCAGGACGAAAACCGTGTTGATTTTGAAATAGTCAATCAGTTTGTTCCAAACTTTTCTAATATACTCTGCAATTAAGTGTTCCATCTGCTTACATCCGACTGATGTCAAACTAATAGGTCTGTAGTTGTTAACAACCCTTCTGTCTCCTCCCTTGTGAATCGGTACTACGATTGCATCCTTCCAATTTTAAAGAATCATTTTATTATTAATAGTTACGTCCATTAACCGCGCAAGGTACGGAATCATGGCTTCCCCTCCCAGTTTTAGTATTTCTCCTGGTATTCCATCAGGACCTACAGATTTATTTCTCATAATTTTTGCAATTCTTTTTCTAATAATTCCTGCATCAACTCGAAAGGTTTCTATTACGGGTGTTGTTTCACTTACTTGGGTTTGATCCTTCGGCTTGAAAACAGAAGCGTAATGTCTGTTTAAATAGACCGCCTTTACACTGTCATCTGTGATTAACGAACCGTCTGCTCCGCAGATCGCTGGAATACTTTCTTTGTTCCCTTTCTTATGTCTCACATACTTGAAGAAATTTTGCCAACAGGTCAATGGGTCGTTTAGAATTGATTTAAGGTAATTTTCTTGGGTATGTCATTTTAAAGCTATTAAGTCTTTAGATAATTGTAGAAATTTATTTTTCTGTTCCTTATTTATATTACGTTTTCTATACGCTTTCCTAACATGCCTTTTCAGTCGCCTCACTTCTTTGTTGTAGTACAAGGGATCCGAGTGGTACCGTAGTTTCCTGGTAGGCACAAATTTTGCTAAGCATTCTGAAATGATGTTCTTAAAATTTGTGCATATCTGTTCTATTGTACTTCCGCTAGAAGCCCAAGTTGGATAATTGTTTTTCAAATATAACTGCATGTTTGTGACGTTTGTTCTAGAGAACTGAAAAAATTGTGTTTCTTTTACAAGATCATTTCGCTTACCCTCTCTGCACATTTTTAGAAGGACTCCTTTGTGGTCGCTAATTCCAGGAATTACTTCACAGGCGAGAAGTTTGTCCACCGGTCTAATAAGGAAAACGTCCAGTAAAGCATTATCACGGGTCGGTTTGGTCACAACCTATGTTAAGCCGTTCTCCCAAACCAGCTCGTTAATGAGACGTTGGGTGGCGCCTTCAGCCCCCACATCACCCTCCCAGGTAGCGTGCGGTAAATTTAGATCTCCCCCCAAAATGACGTTTTTTCCGGTTTTCCTGGTTACGCGTGTTCTCTCTGCAAGTCTTGCCAATGGTTCGTGTCCATCTTGCTGTGATCTATACGCGCCTATAATTTCCCATTGAGTTTTCGAATTTTTATCTCGGATGTCTACACCTATGATTTCAAATTTGTCATCCACCCATGCCTATGTAGCTTCTAAGTTATCTTTTATACATAGAAAAACTCCCCCACCAATGCGATCTACTCTATCACGTCTGAATGTTAAAAAAATTTGTCTGAAGATTTCAGCGTATAATATTTCCGTATTGAGCCATGACTCCGTACCTATCACGACATCTACATTATAAGATTCTACCGTGTTCCAGAATTGAACAGTTTTATTGTAAATACTCCTGCAATTAACCCGCAAAATAACCAGAGACTCACCTTCTGCATAATTCATTAATCTAATGCCGCCCTCCCTCGCCATTGTTCCCGTATCGCTGTCCGGCGATATGTCGCAGTTCGTCATCGCCGCCACCGCGTCACAATCCCTCAGCACCTCAGCAATATCAGTTTCAAATCCAAGGGGCCGCGACATCAGCCAAATCGAATGGGGATTACCTATTTTCAAGAAAATCGGCAGAACAGTTTAGCCGATAGCGTTGTGCACAGACAGGTGTTTCATCCGTCAATGGATTTTTTGGTATGACGGAGCCACAAACTTGGATTCTCGCTGCAACAGTGTTAAATGATTTTCCCTTAAATTTAGCAACTAGATTTAGCTACTTTTTCGTTGCAAGGGTCCAGTAATAAGGTTCTTTCTGCCGAAAATCGGGACTTCTTGCGCGCAGCATTAAATAACTATCTCCACAAAGGTAGCGAGAAAGTAAACTAGTAATGCTCCAGAATGGCACGGACTTTCTCATATAAGTTTTTTATTTCCTTTGGTGTCGGCTAGCTATTCGAGCAGCCACATACTCTTGTTAATACACACACATACTAACAGTAATACACACATACTCCTACTAAAGTAATTCAGTGTTTTTATTTAAATTTTTTTATACTTCGGTTTTTCTTTTTTCGTGCTTGGTGATGTGTCATCAAAATGGAATATCTCACAGTATTTCGCATCGTTCACGGTTGTGGAACTATCGCACGATCGCCCGCACTGCTCGATGCAGTGGCGATCATGCGACTCCTTGTGGCTAGATCGAGAACGACGCGAAATACCGTGAGATATTCCATGTTGATGACCCCCCCCCCACGAGCCAAGAAAGAAAACCTGAAGTATGTAGTCGTGCCTGCCAAACTCATAAAGGGAAAACATCGAAAACAGTAAACGTTCTACAGCCGAGAAACAGCAACGTGATTATTAGTCCTGGACGGGACGATTTCACTCGAGCTCAGCGGCAGTTCACAGTAAATCCGCTAGGCGTCAGACAACCGGAACAGGGTTTCGCTCGGCCGCGACCCACCGAGCGAATTTCGCTCGACCCTGAAAGCCGAGCATCCGAAGCTCGGTGGGAGGGGAACGACACGGACTAGTCTTGCCTAGGAAGGCAACGGGCAGTGGTCCACAACGAGGCGATGTGTATACTTGAGCGATGGTTGTATGAGCTTGAATTAGAAGATGTGAGCATTTTTTGTGAGTTTTCGTTATGAATGGAAATATTACGTTTCAAATAAAAATAATAGTGATTGGAACATTTAAATAACAATAATACGCTATTTCTGATATTTTTTATTTGATCATTCTGGATAAAATACCATATGTTGCTGCTCAATCGAAAGGGTAAAAATACCTTTTTGGTACCACTTGACTATTAGAAAAGTTTCTAAATTAAATAAAAATAATACATCTATATCTATACTCATATATAAAAACACAACTGCACTGACAGCGCGATAATCTCCGAATCTTCTGAACCAATACCGATGAATCTTTTGTACTAGATTCCTTTAAAGGTCTGGAATAACATAGGCTACGATTTACAATCGCAAACCTTACTATATTCACAAAATAATTACTTTTCCGGACATTTTTCGCCTGGCTTTACATCACAGATTCAATAGTGGATCAATGGCAATAGTTTAGCAGCGCGCCACCACAGGATGAGGTCTTCTACTGTTTTCATCGCCACCAGAGGATCTTCTACTGTTTTCATCAATGTCCAGAATTATTTCGAAATTCATTGGGGTTTAAACAACGCTATGTAAAGTCCGTGAGTGATCGTTGGTGATTTGTTTTCAACGTTGGTGGAACATCTGAACGAAATCCGTACTAAAAGTAATAAAGAACGTCAATGTACAAACATCGTCCTTAGTCCGTTTGGTACACAAATTGTGGCAACAAAACATGTGAGTTTTAAAGTATTTAGAGAGTTAAAAGTACAAAAATATACAGTAATGTACAACGTACAATATGTAGAGATCGTATACAGGTATCAAATATTTTTTAAACAACCTCTTCTTTTACAGAATTTGTGAAAATTGAATTGTTTGAAACAATACCGAAACGAAAGTTACAGTTGTCAAAAGAGAATACAAGTGCTAAGAGATGGGCAGCCTATCAAAATTCGGAATCTGCTACTCAGAGGCAAGAGCGACTTGCAGAAGAACACGCACCATTTAAAACAATACAGTAAAGAAGAAAGCAAATGTGAATAATTCTCTAAGAAGCAGGGCAGCTTTTTGTTGACTCTCGATTTGACTATTTACACATATTTCATGTTCAAATTGGTAAAATGGAAAATATTTGCATGTTTTGGTCAACTCGAACATTTTTCTTCAATATGGGCAGTGGACTATTACAGTGGTATGTAATTAAGTAATGGTCTTTTACATATTAAGACTAATCTTGCTGTTGTTTCGCATGTCAGTTGCTGCCACTGAATTAAGTCATCTATTTTTTTTCCATAAACTGGCAAAAATTAATTTATCTAAAATATTTATGTCTAGTCTAATAACAAAATTCTGGGACTCCTTGGTTTCTAGAATTCACATTTCAAAATCCATAGTATCTAGAAATTGAAATCAAATAACGAAGCTAATAGTGTTTTGTTAGGTGGTTCAGTACATTGTCAATTTATTGTGTATGTATAATGTACAGGTCGGTGGATCAGTATTGCTGTTATGTTGCGATGAATACGTTTTATACTACAGTTACTAGCACATAGATTTTTAAAAACATACATATTTCTGTCATCTTCAAAATAATTATAGAAACCGGCAATTACATTTCAGCATAGATATTTTCATTTACTTTTATGATTACGATTCATCAAATACGTTACATCTATATCAATTTGTCCGGATCTGTCTACTGGCGTACCCATGCAAGAACTCTCGGATGTTTCGTATACTCTGCTTAAAACTAAGTCCCTTTAAGGTCACGAGTTGGCAGCAGATACATTTTCAATCTTTCTTTATGAATACCAGAGAAGCAAAAAATAAAAAATTGAGTTAGTTTTACAATTTGGCAATTTATTGAAAGTGTTGGTATAATATATAAAACCCCCGTCCTTCGGCTCGACAGCCTGCTACGGGCTTAGCTGACCGGCGGTGACACAGCCTTCTGGCTACGGGAGATCGAGTGGTCAGCACGAGGACATCCCTTTACCGAATACACCGCTCTTCTTTCTCATCGTCACACAGGAATCGATACTGCGGCATTTGTAAGGAAAGTGCACAGTTCTAATTTACCCGGCCGGAAATCGAGCTCGGGGTTGTTTCGTGGAAGGCGAGCACGTTAACCAATAAGCCACCGAGGGCGGGATATAAAACTCCGAAGAACGTCGTTGGGAGTTCATAGGCAGTGAAGCCAAATCCTCATTCTTTTTGGATTTGTGTTAGGGCGCCATCTCGGGACGAATACCCCTATACCATAAAGACGTGTATACCTAAATGCCATAATGACGTGTTGCTGCTTAATCAAAAGAGTAAAAATACATTACTTGGAAGAATAAAAATTCGTACGAGAAACACTGGAACGGAAATACAATTTTCCCAGATCTGACAAAAAAAAGGTGTTTTTTCAACTCCCACTGTGTAATGCTGTCATTTGATGGTTGCAACCCGTTGAATAATGATAGCCATTACGATACAGATTTCATTATGATACAGGTGCTTGATTGATTAATTAAGGTTTAGAGGGCGCTTCAACTGCCAAGGTCATTGGCGCCCATGTCGAAGTATTTTAAAAAAGGGAATAGGTTCAGTATGTGTTACAGATGGAGCCTACCCTCTAATTAAAATCATATACATAAAGAGAGACTTGGATTCTACATCGAGTATTCAAGTAGTAGGACAGAAAGAATATATAACAAACACGTAAAATTCATAGTAGAACTAAAAGTTGGCTGTAAAGGGGCCAAAAATAAAACAACAAAAAGTAAAACACTATTCTATTCTCTCAGATAAGATTATATATTCCGCTTTCCCTCAAGAAGCAAAAAACTTTTGAGAGCGCGGAATCGTCATCCCCGAGCACCTCCCTTAGCGAGTTGCGCAGGCCATGTCTTCGTCGGTTGCCTAAATATTTCCTGCAGTTCAGGAGGACGTGTTCCACAGACAGAACCGTCCCGCATGAGTCACATACGGGAGGAGTTTCTCCTCGAAGGAGGAAACCGTGTGAAAAATGGCAGTGTCCAATTCGAAGACGAGTTGAAATTACTTCCTCACGCCTAGAGGAGCGAGATGAGGAACGCCAGGGAATTACAGAATTCTTTATCCCACTTAGTTTAAAATTGGTATTGTGCCACTCTGTTTGCCACGCTCTAAACAGAGATCGTTTCAAGTAAGCCTTAACATCGGACAATGGCACAGCAGGAACGTCGATACGAGTATTACGAGTAGCAGACTTCGCCGCCAGGTCGGCCAGCTCATTCCCTGTGATTCCCACATGGCCTGGAACCCAACTAAGAACCAGGTCACAGTTGCGGGACATGAGACTATGAATCAGGTTTTGAACTGATTTTGTCAGGTAGTCTGACGAAGACCGGGAGACAGCCTGAAGAGAACTGAGAGAATCAGAACAGAGAACTACTCGCTGCAGCGTCGTTGACTCGATGTACATTAGGGCTTTGAGTATTGCATACATTTCAGCAGTGAATGTACTGCACTGTGAATGAAGACGATATGATTTGGTGGCCCAGATGCAATGAAAACTACACGCCACTGCGTCATTGTGCGATGACCCGTCCGTGTACAAGAATAGATGATCCGGATAGGCTTCCCTCATATCCTGAAACTGCTTCTGGTAAACCAGAGGACTAGTATTTTGTTTGGGAAGATTGGAGAGTCTGAGGTCAATATTGGGGGGAAGGAGTTTCCAGGGGGGAATCAGGTCATTTGGGGGTTTCACAGGAGTGGGAAGATCGACATTAAGTCCCCGCAAAACATTTCGCAATCGAATGCCTGGGGGCTGGGGTAGCGATGTTCGAAGAATATAAGAAGATTCATATTTTGGGCGAGTGATTATTCGGCGACAAAGATGATTAAAGAGGCCTGACACTTTAGCACCATAAGACGCTAATAGAATATCTCGCCTTATTTTTAAGGATGGCTCCCTAGCGTCAGCTAGAATGCACTCGATTCGGCTGGTGCGATACGCGCCTGTTGAGAGGCGAATACCTGCGTGGTGTATGCTGTTGATAGGTCGAAGGGTGGAAGGAGCTGCAGAACCATACACTTCACTACCGTAATCCAATGCTGAGCGAATGAGTGCTCTGTATAACCGCAGTAGGGTAATGCGGTCGGCTCCCCATGAAGTGCCACTAAGCATTCGAAGAAGATTGAGGGGGGAGACGCATCTGGTTTGCAATGTGCGGATATGAGAGCGCCACGTGAGGGACTTGTCAAAAGTCAGCCCCAGAAACCTGGCAGAGTCAGTGAATGGAAGCTGATTTCCTCCCAAGTACAGGATTGGATCGCTATGCAAATGGTATATTCTGCAGAAGTGCAGTCCAGTGCATTTAGTAGGTGAGAACTTGAAACCTGTCGACATGCTCCATTCATGCAGCTTGTTGAGCACCAGTTGGAGTTGCCTCTGGATCACACTTATGCTGCTGGATGAACAAAAAATGGCAAAATCATCTACAAACATCGATGCCTTCACAGGTTCCCTCACGACCGACGCTATACTATTTATGGCTATGGCAAACAGAGTGACACTTAGTACCGAGCCTTGGGGGATGCCGTTTTCAAGGGGGTGACTGTTAGACAGTTTGTCACCGATGCGAACTCTGAAAGATCTGTCCGATAAGAAATTCTGGAGGAATAAGGGGAGCTTCCCCCTGAATCCCCACGAGTGCAAGGTTCGCATAATGCCATACCTCCAAGTGGTGTCATACGCCTTTTCTATATCGAATAGTACGGCGACAAGGTGTTGTCTCAGAACGAACGAGGTTGAAATTTCCGTTGCCAAAGCGACGAGATGGTCAAGGGTAGACCGGTGTTTCCTGAAACCGCACTGAATTGGTGCCAGTAGGTTTCTGCACTCCAAGGTCCAGACCAAGCGCTGGTTTACCATCCGTTCCAGCACTTTGCAAACGCAGCTGGTGAGAGAGGTCGGTAGCTCGATGACAGCGACCGATCCTTTCCCTCCTTCAGAGCTGGGATAACTATGGCTTCTCGCCATACAGCAGGGATGGTGTGCTCTTCCCAGATGCGATTATAAAGGCGGAGGAGAAATTGCATCGCCACATCAGGAAGATGTTGTAACATTAGGTTGTGTATTTCATCAGGACCTGGGGCAGTTCGTCTGGCCAATGCAAGGGCAGAGCGCAATTCCGATATGGAGAAAGGTGTGTTGTAATCTTCACACGCTCTGCAGAAGAAATCCAACGGACGGCTCTCCATCCTTTCTTTGATCAAAAGAAAGTCAGGAGCGTAGTTCGCCGAACTTGACATGGCTTCATAGTGCGCGGCGAGTTCCTCTACAATCATATCTGGATATGTAATAATTTCTCCGTTTTTCAGGAGACCTGGCACCGTATTTGGTAAAGAGTGTCCTCTTATCTGTCGAATTTTTCTCCACACCAGGCGTGGTGGCGTGTGACAATTGAGAGACGAAACGTACGCTCTCCACGATGCATTTTTGCTCTCTAAGATAGTTCTTCTAGCCTTCGCCCTGCATCTTTTATACTCGATTAAGTTATCCACTGTTGGATAGTGTCTGAGGCGTGCCAGTGCCTTTTTCGAGCACTGACCGCTCTCGAGCAGTTCTCATTCCACCACGGAACGAAAGGATGTCGCGGTTTAGCACTTGCCTTCGGAATTGCGATGGAAGCGGCAGCGAGTACAGCGCTATTAAAATGTTCTGTCATTTCATCCACATTTCCGAAGGGACCGTCTGATAGGTTAACATTATTCTGGAATGTCGACCAGTCAGCTCGTCGCACGATCCATTGAGGGGGCCGTGCACAACTACGGCGAAGATGATCAATGTGGACAATCGTGGGGTAATGGTCGCTTCCATAAAGATCTTCTAATATGGTCCACCGCATAGCAGTAGCAAGTGAGGAGCTGCAAAGGGCTACATCAATAGCCGTGCTAGAATTCGTAGCTACGGCAAAATGAGTTGGTTCCCCAGTGTCGAGAATAGCCAAATTCATGGTGTCGATGATTGATTCCAAAATAGCACCTCTTTGACACGTACGAGAGGAACCCCAAAGAGGGCTGTGGGCGTTTACATCACCCACAACCAAGAAAGGTGTGGGCAATTGGTTTATTAGACTTAGAAGGTCATCAGCCGACAACCGTTTGTCTTGGGGGAATATAGATATTACATACGGTGAGTGAGAGGGACGGCAGATATACCCGCACACAAACTGTTTGAAGGTCAGTGTGAACAGGGATTTCCGCAGAATGCAGCGAATCCTGGACCAAAGTAGTAACTCCGCCGTGAGCGCGAAGGCCGTCATCGACATCAACCCTATAAGGAGTGAAACCGCGAAAGTGTATGGACCGTGATGGAGAAAGATGCGTTTCCTGTAAGCAGAAAATTGATGGTGTATAACGGGACAATAAGAGTTTTAATTCGTCCCGTCGGAGAGAAAATCCGTTCAGATTCCAGGATAGGAGAGCCGTTGTTTAAAAAGTTAAGAGGATTTCTTCTTTTCCTTTTTTCGCCTCTGCCGCCCGAAGGAGCGAGTGTCCACCCCGGCTGAAGTTTCCTCCGAGGCAGACTCATCCTGACCACTGCTCGACAGGCTGAGAGATCGCTCAGAGCGAGTTTCAGGAGTCGGGGTAGGTGGTCGGAGTTTGGAGGATCTATCGTTTTTCTTGTCCAGGCCAGCAGGCCGTGTGACATCAGCCTTCTTGCGCGGCTGAGAAGTGGATACTTGTTCTGTCTTCCTCTGTGTTGTCTTCTTGGGTGGTGTTTTGTATTTTGTGGGGATTATTATTTTCCCACCTTGCAGAGGCGATGTCTCCTCAGGGAAGTCCACTGGGGATACCTGGCAACAAAAGTTCGCTACTGGGGGAGTAGCACGAGAGGACTGAATGCTCGTCGCTTTGACAGTGTTCGCTAGAGTGCTAGAAAAAGAACGCCTGAGATCCACAGGGTTCTTCACCAGGTATCGGCGTTTCGCTTCCGGAAAAGATACCTTCTCCGTCACCCTAATCCTTTGAATCTCCCTCTCTCTCAGATATGTGGGACACTTGTTAAAGTTGGCCGCATGGTCTCCTTCACAATTTACACAGCGGGCTGGAGATGAACAAGGGTTGGGATCGTGCGCGGAATTACCGCACTTTGCGCAAGCAGGGCTTACGGCCATGCACCTTTGTTGTGTATGACCGAACCTCTGACACTTAAAGCAGCGCAGGGGGTTCGGCACATACTGCCGCACGCGAAGGTTATAATAACCACAGCTAACATACTCTGGGAGAGAAGGGAGATTAAACGTCAGGATCAAGGTAGAAGTGGGGATCTCTTTCCCATTCTCCTTCCTCCTGATCCTGTACACCTCCGTTACACCGTAGCTCTTGAAAAAGGAAAGAAGTTCATCTTCGTTTTCAGTCGCAAAGTCTTCATGGTTGACCACTCCCTTACATAGGTTAAGGGTAGGGTGAGTGGTCACTTCCACTTGGAGGCCGGCAATCTGTTCAGTTTTTAAAATCTTTCTATTTGTTCGTCGGTGCGTGCTTCAAAGAGAATTGTACCATTTCTTTGTCGCACGACCGCTTGAAGCTTTCCAAAACTCTCCTCAATTGCTCGCGCAAGGCGGACCGCACTAACACTTTTGAAAGTTTTTTCAGTTTCCGAGCAAGACATCAACAGAAACCGAGGCTTTCTTGGTTTATCTTCTTCCCGGAGGAAGAAGCTATTTAGATCAATTGTTCTGTCACATCTCCTCTTCCTTGCAGAAGAGGGCAGGGGGGGTTGTTGAGTATCCATGAGATGGATTGAAATTCGTCTCCGTGCTCCCCACCCACCATGGAGTCCAACAAGGGGACACCCCACTGGGGTGCCAGGGCTGACACGAAGATATAGTAGGGGAATGTCACAGCGCTGCACCGCCGTGGATACCCCCGCTCACCCTGGAGTTCAGTGCAAGACCTAGTCCGAGCCGATTGATCGGGAGTGGGTTAGCTCCCGACCGCCCGTCTAGAAGAGGTCCGAGGCCAAAGCAAGTGTATTGACACCTACAAGGAATGTTCCCCAAAATACGTAAACGTATCCCTTAGTGCAAGCCAGAAAAACGTAGCACCAGGACTAGTTGGGAAACAAACAGGTCTCTCAACTGCCAGGACACACATTCCCTCCGACACGGGTCGCCATGCACGGCAAACACATGGGTGGGCGTTCAGCATACAGAGAAGGCCAGTGAGGAAGAAAAGGAGTTAAAAGAATATACGTGACATGAAATGAAAAGCAAGACGATGAAAAAAATGGAGAAAGGAACACTTGAGAGCCTTCTCTGCATCCCCCCGTCAGGACGTGGACCAACCCACCTCGACGGGACAGGTGCTCGACTTACCTCAGAGAAGATTACAAAGTATTTGCACTTCATTAATATTCAGAATCCTTGTAGTAAATGTTTCGCTCAAATGTGTGTATTAAAATTACATTTAATATATTATGCTTCTCAGTTTTAATTGCTTTTATTATTGGTAATATTTTACGTGAAATATTTAAAATAAATGGATCTAATTTCACTTTGAATCTACTTGACTAAGGCACTGGTCGATATTGGAGAGAACATTTGAATGACTAAGATCTGAACACAAGTCATTTTGTCTTGTATGTTGCTGTCGTGTAGTTGCCCTAAAAAAGCAGGTCAATTCTTTAGTTTAAAATGTCTAGTGAAAGGTGGCTCTCTCTGGTGGAGTTGACATATCCAGAAATAAGAAAAAGCGAAAATAGTGACGTCGGAATTATTGCCGAAACTTCTGTACTCCCTCGCAGGCGATCAGGCGAAACAAAGCCACCTGCGGGGGGGGGGGTAGAGAGGTGTCCGCTAGGTGGCCTGCGCTGAATCCTGCATGTCGACTCCCACGAAACGATTCAATGGAGACGTTCAAACGTGTATTAATACCCATCATTACATCATCATATCACAATGAACTATTTCTCCAAATTTTCTATTATCGTTTAATAATGTACTATTTTTCATTTTCTATCGTTTACAATATACGTAGAAATTACACATTAAGCATGGTTTCTATTTATAATGAAATTTTAGTCCATAACTGATAAGTTAGTTGTCGAGCTGTAAGGGAGTCATGATTCAATGAAAAGTGTTGTGCTCTTCAGGACTGGCACAACTTGAAGTGTAACAAAACGACCAATAGCTTTTGAGGGGGAGGGGCCAACCCATGAAGTGGGAGACCTTTCCCTGTACTGGTAACTAAAACTGTTGTCATGGATACACACACAGACACACCTTCCTGGTAACTAAACTGTTTGTCATGGATATTCTTTTAGCATATGCTAGTTTTAAATTGGTAATGTGTGTGTGTGTGTGTGTGTGTGTGGTGTGTGTGTGTGTGTGTGTGTGTGTGTGTGTGTGTGTGTGTGTTGTGTGGTGTGTGTGTGTGTGTGTGTGTGTGTGTGTGTGTGTGTGTGTGTGTGTGTGTGTGTGTGTGTGTGTGTGTGGTGTGTGTGTGTGTGTGTGTGTGTGTGTGTGTGTGTGTGTGTGTGTGTGTGTGTGTGTGTGTGTGTGTGTGTGTGTGTGTGTGGTGTGTGTGTGTGTGTGTGTGTGTGTGGGTGTGTGTGTGTGTGTGTGTGTGTGTGTGTGTGTGTGTGGTGTGTGTGTGTGTGTGTGTGTGTGTGTGTGTGTGTGTGTGTGTGTGTGTGTGTGTGTGTGTGTGTGTGTGTGTGTGTGTGTGTGTGGTGTGTGTGTGTGGTGTGTGTGTGTGTGTGTGTGTGTGTGTGTGGTGTGTGTGTGTGTGTGTGTGTGTGTGTGTGTGTGTGTGTGTGTGTGTGTGTGTGTGTGTGTGTGTGTGGTGTGTGTGTGTGTGTGTGTGTGTGTTGTGTGTTGTGTGTCTGTTGTGTGTGTGTGTGTCTGTGTGTGTGTGGTCTGTGTGTGTGTGTGTCTGTGTGTGTGTGTGTCCTGTGTGTGTGTGTGTGTCTGTGTGTGTGTGTGTCCTGTGTGTGTGTGGTCTGTGTGTGTGTGTCTGTGTGTGTCTGTGTGTGTGTCTGCGTGTGTGTGTGTGTGCGCGCGTGCGTGCGTGTGTGAGTTTTCCCTTTTCTTTTCTCTTCTAATATTATTACTTAATATTATTTAATATTTTACACATAGCACAGTAGTAAAGTTCATAATTCTTCTAGGGCTTTGAAATATTTGCTTTATTTCTTAAATCCTTCTAGTGCTGCCAATCTTTCAACAATGCATAATTGACCTTAGCATGGCTCATAACAAATTTCATTTCTTTTATTACACACTCAAGACAAAGTTGTTAAAACAGCAATGATTATACAAACATTAATGTTTCTTCAATATACAAATCACACACATTTAAGAAATAAGGCACTCATAGAAGACTACTCGGAACAAGGGTGCTAGATTGTATTAAATGGAATGTTTCAGAGCAGTAATGCACACATATAGATAATTCTTGCATGATAAAATACACACAAGTAATAAAAAATTTGTAAAATTCAACCTTTTCAGTCAACAGAAGTCAAATAGCAGCAGAAGAAATGTTCCAAACACAATATTTCTGTCATGTAAAAATTAAATACCTGCAAAAGTGAAAGAAATGTGATCAAACAAATTACAGACACTAAATGAATGTACAATGTCAAATCTGAAATACAAACAGTTTTGTCACCTTGATCAAACAATTAGTGAAATAAACTGTTAATTGAAGTCTGTTTTCTGTTGTGTGTTATTGGCGTCATTCTACAAAAGGAGATCCTTCGGAATCTATTTTTACACTTCTTAAAATTTACATCTTGTTGCCCCCACTTCGCAATCTGCTCTTGTGCTCTAAATCGAATAGAATCTCCACATTAAAGTAACATTCAACTGACGCCTCAGGAGAGGCATATAATGCTTTAATCCACTGTGTTTGGTTAGGTGCTGTCAAACTCACATTTTGAATAGCGCTGTGAAAGAAAATTATAAATAACGCATTGTAATAAAGGGAATTGTATTTTAATAATAGTTTTAAAATGTTCTTTAAATTTTGGGGCCGGTTAAAGAATGCGATTCTGCCCACAAATTCACGACAAATACTTCTCAAATAATGCCAGGCAATTGTCATATATTGGTTACATTTCACTCAAAACTCTCTCACAATATTTGCTTCGCTACCTATTGGCGAAGGACGTGTGTTGTTTCTATCAGGACCCAACCAGCCTCGACTGTGGAAAGAGACTGACAGTCCACTCGGTAGGTACGGAAAGGGGGTTACTTGGGGTTACTTGGAAAAAAAGTCATAAAAACATTTTCTTCGAGTCAGTTGTATGTACCCTGGCACTAGTTAAAACCCCAAGTTTTCGACCGCCCAGACCCTCTGCTAACTTCGGGAGGCCCTTTTTCTGACTTGTTTATATGTGACTTCTATATATACACACTTTTTTTTGAATCCCTTAAAATGTATGCAAAAATACTCACGGTTGTGAAATTATAAGCATCCTATAATAAATATAAAAGTTTTAATATGTAATACTACCAGTCATCTCATCGCCAGTGTAAACATTGCCACATCAACGTACCCATTGCCAAAACCTGAGAGAGAGAGAGTGAGTGTGAGTGTCTATATATAAAGAAGAAGAAGATTGATATGTCTATGTGTGTGTGTGTGTGTGTGTGTCCTTCCAGCTCACCTCTTCAACGTGGGAACAGTGTCATTGGAACAAAAATTGGTATACGTTATTTCTGGGTAATTACAATGGGAAGAATAATACACTGGGGGTAAGATAATACTAAAGGTGTGAGTGGGAAGGGAATATTACAAACAAAACCATTATGCAACCCGCAATGCTCATGCCGCATATAATGTGTTTTGAGCGGGCACAGTGACCATGACTGGCCCTAACTGCTTAATGGATTATTATCATAAATAAATACACTTAAATTTTTAAACATAAAAAAGTTTCTGCTTTTGTGTATTTTTTTCTAAACACTATATTATGCCACAAAGAGATTCCGAGAACAAAAATGCTGTAGATTGAAATGCGGGGGTGGGACTGGCTAGACACCTGATACCTTGAGTTTCCTTGCATTTTGTTATTTCAATTGTTGTGTTTTTGTACACTTGGTGAATGTTTGTTTATACCAGTTTTTTAAAAATATTTTTGAGCAAATTATTGAAAAAATCTTTCACGGTTCACTTAAGCGAGGGCCTGGAGAGTGTTGCTCCAGCTGCCCCACAGCCTGGGCGCCCCTGGTCCTGCATCGTTGCAATGATTGTTCCTATAACATAACTCTCAAAGAGGGAACTATGTTTTAAGTACCATAAGAATTTACTTCAACTTGGGATTAAAAACATAAGATAAGAGGTTTCAAAATTAATGAGAAAAATTGCCTTTCAACAGTTTGCATAAATTGGTGCAATTTATAATTAATAGTGTTTGTCAAAAAAAATTATGATAGTAAATACACCAATCTGATAATCATGAAGTGACTCGATCCTGATAATGATGAAGCTATCAATCTACTGATTTTTCTAACAGTATTAGCTTCTTATGAAGACATTTATTTCTAGAACAACGGAAATTCTCACTCATCAAAATCATTCTCATATGACCGAGAAGATTAGCTTTTTTCTTCTTACTTTTAGTTGGATACGATATTCACGCAGCGTAGATGATGGAAGGAAATATTCTGCAGCGGACACAGTATGAAATATTCCATGTAATCTGACAAACTACAACAAAACATATTGCTGAAGTTTAATCATTAATGGCTCTGTTTGTAAATGTCACTCCATTCCTACCCACCCTTCTGGATGTGTCTTACCCCCCATGTATTCCTTTTCACACTTAATTGCCCAGTAATAACTTCCATCAAGTATTGTTGAAATGTCATGGTTGCCGTGATGAAGAGTTAAGTCGGAACATGAACACATATATACACATCAATCAATTTTTTATGGTATATTACTCTTTTTAGCAATGTTTACACTGATGATGAGATCACATCAAATAACTGTTATATTTATTATAGGTTGATCATTATCATACAAAGACAAGTATTTTGGAAGATATTTGTGAGAATTGAAAACAGTGTATTTTCGAAAACATGTAGCATGATAGTTAAAAAGAAGTTTAAACTTCTTTTCACACCCCCTTTTATTCTCCTCTAAATTGCATCAAAAACAACAGTGTACAGATTTTTTCTGCCCCAATCCAGAATACCACATTACAATTTATTATTTGTTCTTTTTCAACCACTTTATCAATATGAGTGGTTCTTTCTATTACAGGTATTGAAAGAATTTTGCCATTACTAATTACATCCTACGAAATTTAGATTAAAGTTTCCTCTCAGGATAGCAGTGTACGCCTTTCTTTGCAAATGACGTTATGACCTTCAAGTCTACATAGCAACTTCAGTCTTACAAATAAGCAATTAGTTGGCATGACATACAGGCTGCGATGAAACTGGAAATTTTCAAAAAATAACTCTCTATAATAATATGCTTCTTAAGTCAAAGACATTAAGGAAGAGTCCTAGTTAATACAATAAGCAACACGTTATCCTCATTACCACATGAATGTGTTTTATATATATTTTCTAAAGATAATATTTATGGTGGAATTAGCCAAGGATATAACTAAACCCTATCAAAAATCAAAAACAGATCATTAAATTGCAAATCTAAAACAGACCTTTATTCACAATTTATATTAAAAAGAAGATTAACTTTGCTCACCGATCAGCAAATCAAAACTCCTACTTTACAGAAACAATGTAAGAATAGTCAAGACTAATATTTTCACAATATTTTTATGAAATCAAAATATATTTTCTATTGGCAAAAGCAACAATCCGTGGTATGTCAAGAGTGACTTTCAAGTGTATGTAGCCAACCAATTAATTTACTTTATTTAAAATCATTTTTCTCGAAAATTTTCATTTACTTAAAAGGCAAGTTGTAACAAAGGATACTTTTGCAGAAATATGCACAGCCTCATTCAAACTACACTAACCAATGATGTGATCCACAAAATTAACTCTGTGTTACACTAAACCTTGGTGCATATTTCAATCAATTAATTTAATGCCATTTAATTGTATTTTAACAGACACCACAAAAAAATTGTAAATGAGTTTTTGTTGTAGCAAATATCATTGATGAACAGTTTTGCAATTTGAACAAATTTTAAAGCTAAATCTACAATTGCACGATTTCATTTGGTATTTATCAATACATAAAGAGCATATGAGTATATGAGACAGTGGTGCGAGACAGAAAATCAACCTTTGTTCCATAGAAGTACAACTAAACTCTCACTGCATTTGCCAATGTCAAACGGCATAAGGAATAATCCCACATCAGATGAGAATCAGTGACAGATTATTGAATACAACTTGTCTCAGATTTGAAATATTTAAACACTAGACTGACATTTCTTTAGCACACCTTAAAATGTCACAGATCGTTCTTCTACCATTACAGAAAACATATTTCTGAATTTCGTTGATGTTCTTATTCACATCCTGCAACGAAACATCAATCAAGCAAGGTTCTTTGTTACAGCCGGTTACTCTACCGGATTTTCAGATTTTCACTCTAACATTAGGAGCCATTTTTGTAACATTCAATTTAAATACAAATGAGCCTACTTAACGTTTCCATCTTAGAATCCTCAATCAAGGTATTTAAGCAACATTCCAATCCTTTCCTCAACTCATTAAATATATGTGGACCTTCCTCAGTGGCGTAGCTTCATTTGGGGTCAGTCGGGGCAAAACTAACGGTATCACCTTCCTAAATTAAATATAAAAATATCTATTACAGAACAGTTTATACATTATTTAATCAAAATACAAGAGTATTTACATATATATATATATATATATTATATTATATATATAATATATATATATAAAATATGTATATCTAAAATGCTGTCAACCAGGGTGGAACCGAACCCACGTCCCTCCCTAAAAACCCCACTGGACCTTCTTACATCAAAATTTGTTGCCCAGTTCTTAAGAAAAGAAAGAAACTCACAAAATCTCAGGAGAAACACAACATCCTTTCTTCACAAAATCTGACATTAATAAAATAGGGATCAATATATATATAGAAATATATATATCTTAGGAAATTGGCAAACTAAGTTTTCTTGATTCTGGGCTCGCAGGACAGAAAGCTTTAACTTACCTTCACAAAACTTCGAGTTAGGATTTTACAAGCAATGTAACCTAAGAATCCACAATATTTCTGTGTTAATGAATGTTAACTTAAATTTCAACTATTGATATTAATTTGTGAAACTATCTCAATCTTTCATAAATAATGCGGATTACGCAGGTTTATAGTGAAAACATTATGGTCTGTAACTGACAAGGGCAATTTCGTAAACAAGTTATCAAAGGGGTTTGCAACTTTATTCTTACATTATTTTTGTAACGAGTTCTAATAATTTCTAGTTACTTGTTTTCCAATGCTGTCATATAGTGCTAGACAGTGCTATGGTGATGCAAGAGCCAGAAAAAAAGCTCAATTTGAAAATAAATTTAAGAAAACACAAAAAGTTTTCATCATAGTAGCTCATTCTAACACCACCATTGACAGATTTCATATACGCTCAACTAATTAGAAAATTTCCTGCGAATCCTCCAATTTTCTCCTGCCCCAATTAGGAACTCATCATGGACACATATGCACTGAAAACTAAACAAACTAGTTACAATCCCCTCTTCAATTCTAAAAACTCCTGCTCGAACATTATGGTGGCTACTTCTTCTAACCTCTGCATGTCAAATTTTGTATTTCTTTTTACAAACAAATCATTGATTAGATTGTGCTTCTGATATTTTTATAAAATTACTAACAAAAATTCTAGGACGGTTAGGGTTGTTGGTCGTTTAATTTACAAACTTCTAGTTCCCAGATCTTTCAGAAGTTGATTGTTCTGTCCTTCAAGAGTTCTGAAACATTGGCAAAGTAAAAGATTCTAATTATATGACCAACAACCATCAGCTATTCCTAGAATTAATAGTGTGATCATGAATTCAAGGGCATTTACTTACAAAGCATTCCAGAAAACCTTCGGCTTCTATTTGTATATTCTCTTTAACCTGGAGATAATACAAAACCATCTTGTAAAAGGATTCCTACCATTAACATACGCAGCATTTAAATCATATATTACTACTCAGTTAATGCAGTGTTCGTGAATTGTAATTATAAATTATAAGCATTCCTAAATATTGACAAATCACGTTTTCACATTGTACCAAAAACATACTTACATTTTCTATTTTAATAATGCTTTCTGCTAAAATATTTATATCTTCCATTTTCACGGCCAGATCACAAACGAACGATTTGACTTCCTGCTAGCAACAAAACGTACGAAACTGTAGGAAAGATCAAAATTCCAGGGATAAAAAAAGCTGAAAGATGCTGTGGTTGGGTCAAGGAGGTTATATGTATTCTAACCTCCTTGGGTTGGGAACCACCAGAGAGTATATAACCACAACCAAGAGCGCTCATAACGGCCAAAACGTGAAATGACCACGAGCATAACGGCCACGAATGACCACGAGCATACATACATTGACGAGAGAGATGTCTCTCCTCTATGATTGCGTACGTTCTATGGAACTAAACACAGAAGCGAGTGATTTCGACTTCCAATTCAATTCCCCCCCCCCATTTTAATTTAAATTCGATATTATTTTCACATTATATGTCATTTTGTTAGAAAATATTCAAATTGTATTAGTAAATGTAAGGCAGAACCACATATAACATTCAGGGTTATTTAAAGATTAGACTAGTTTATTTATTTAATAACCACCCATGCTAATTATCTTTAGCTAGTAAATAAATGTTAACATACATTCTTAATGTTTCTGAACTTTAATGAAATGTGTTCTCCTTACTTCGGTTACCGAACAATTCAGTGTATTCTCAAATTTCGATAGAAATTTTGAAAAAGCACTCACAAATAGTACAAACAATTTCTGTTTCCGTTCAATAAATATATACTGGCTCCAAGTACTGGGAATGATCGTTTGAGACAGCTTTGGATATTTCCATGGCTGCCTTTAATAAAAGCTTCGCCCAGAAGCACTGGCAGCATTGCATCTGTACTCCCGTACGTCCGGCTGCTCGCCTCTCGTCCGTGCAGAATACATGGGAGTCAGTAACATCAAATTATTGGGGGAGAGGATTCTATTCATATTTACCCGTATTTTTTAAAAATTATATTTGCAAATCATTAAAATTCACCAGTTTCATCATTGTTAACAATTTGCGCAGCTTGTGTACATTAAACATCAACAAATCATTTCTCATTTTCAATATAACGTAATATTTGACTCAGCTCCTGTTGACATTTTAACTGTGTCAATATTTTTGTGTCCACAAATACAAAGATGTAGAACAATATAATTAATAGAGTGTCCAACAATACTCCCTTCTCTCTCAGAAAACACGAAATAAGTTTGTGACTTCCATGAGTGGACAAAAAACTCAGTTTTCTGAAACTAAGATCTGCGAATATTTCAATAACATGCCTTTTTGTCTGAACACCATACCTAATAACATACCTTTTTGTCTGTAGAACTGACAGACCACCACGAATTAAAATGTAACTCGAAGGTCGCTGGTGACATAGATATTTGTAAATAATTTGTATAATTTTTTTCTTTGTATTTCATGTATTCTTGTAACTTTCTTTAGGTAGCTCTGATGATCGCTGCCGAATCGAAAAGATCTTGACTTTATGATACCGGACCACACTTTTTATTTTTTCGTTTAGTAAACTAAATATGTTCATAAAAACAGTCTATTATCTCTATGTTTATGGCATGCGTGCAATTAAAATCCCACCGTCCAAATCTGACTTTGGTTCAAAGAGTATCTGACTTTGTCAGTTTCTTCTAATATTTTATCCGCAATATATTCAGTACCTTCCACTTCTAATATTTCTTGCAAAACAAACATTGCAACGCCAACAAAAATATCTTTCCAGAAGCAATACGTCATCAAACGTATGCCTCGAATGGTAAAGATGTGCTTGAATTTCTGAAAATTTAAATCTTTCCTAAATGGAAACGAAAAAATATTGAACGTAACATGTGAATAAAGGGGCATACAGCACTCTTGGTATATAAGAAAACTCGCTCTTAACTCTCGCTATATCGTCGCTCGTTTTCTTGACCACTCATGTAATTATGCCCCTCTTTATACACTCGTTTCGTTAATTACATTAATTATTTAAAATAACTTTAATTATATTGCAAGAATTGTAACTGATTATAAATGCGGTAAGGGAAAGAAAGCAATTCTGTGAAGCGTTATTATTGCGTATAAACAAGGACCATCGATGTTATACATGAATGGACAGTGGCTATACTCTCTTAAGAACTCTTGCAGTGCCTCAGGTGATGATAGTAAGTAATTTATCGATTTTTCTCGGTTTTCACTGAAACGGCACGGATTGCACCCTTCAACACATTGAAAACTAACCCGGCTTCAGGACGTATGAGCGGTGTTGCCGTTTTTCTCTTTTTCTCATGATATTTCTTGTGTTGCAATACTTTCCAATAAAAAAAAGTGACATTTTTTTCTGAAACGTCATTGGAGATCACGAGATGTCTGATTGCTCATTTTTATTGGTGATGTTTGATTTATTGTTATATCATTGTTGTGGATTTTTTTTCTTCCACAGGCCAGCATAATGCTTTACAGGGATTGTTTTCATTTAAATCAACTCAAACCACAAAACTTACAAAAGTTTACGGCATTACAATTCAATCATGTTGTGGAATTTGGAAGCGGACTACGCAAAGCATTAGAAATAATGTCTACATTGTACTTTACTTGCTCTTATTGAAAATCTGTAATAGTTTTTTCTTGAACCTCCATGAGAGCGTCAATATGAATTTCGCTAGTCGTAAGTAACTTTCTGATTCTATCTCTAGGTGAGAACGTTTTTACTAGGGCAATAGTAATTTGGAGTACTTTTTGTTGAGTGACCTTTCCTGAGTATTATTTACAGCAGCGTCAATATTTATTTATAACAGCGTCCATCGTTCGTTTTAGAACTAGTTTCTTCCAGTTTTTAAGCGATTTTTTTTCTTCACGAACACTTCTATTTTTAATTTTTACTTTTTTGAGCCTGTAATATAGATTAAAGAATAAATACAGTTTGGAAATATAAAAATAGATAGTATAAAAACTGATAAAATAGTAGTTTTCTATTTTTTTCCTTTTCATCCATTGTCTTTAAAAACCTTAAAATCATTATGTGCATTATAGTTCTCTTTAAACACCTAAATATACAGGTAAATATCAGAAATAATTAAGAATAAATATTGTATTTTATACGTCAAGAAGAATCACAACTGGCTCACTAACTGATACATCTTACAACTTGAGAAGAATTTATAGACTGATTTGAACACTTTTATTTGGAGCAAAATAACATACATACAGGTTGCAGACGAGACGTTTCGTACTACTGACTGTTTTCACGCTAGTAACTACCCCACGCTACTGACTGTTTTCAAGAAACTTACAACTTTTTACTTTTTAGTGTCTACCAACCTTATTGTACTAAATTTTCTTTTACACAGATACTTATTACATTAACACTAACCAAATATATTTCACGCATGCTATGTATTCGAAAATAAATTGAAGTATTCACTCCACAATTTCTTTAACCAGGGTCCATAGACGCGCTGGAAGTACCGCTTCCCTTACGAATTTCCACCACAAATTTTCACATTTTAAATATATTAGTATTCGCTTATCAAGCTCGATGAAATGTTGGAATATCTGTAGTTCTACTTTGCCGGGCTTTCATGGTCTAGTTTTTCATGCGCTTCTTCTTATTTCCCTCGCCCTGAAGATTTTCAGACGCTATTATAGTTCGAATAGGGCGGGCGGCGCGTGAAATATTGTGTAACCTGTGCAAGGCTACAAGACCCGCAGCTCTCAGGAGACCTCCGTGGTTCAGATGGAATAGTGTGTTTTGCTTGTTAAAGACTGTGATTGAAACGTTACTACTGAACAGTGAATAAAGCGTGAACCGAGCATCAATGCACGTGTAAGTATCAGCGTTCATAGACAACTCCTTTTTTAAAAATTTTGGAGATTCCGTCGTAACTGTTCCTTGCATAGGTTATTGTAGGCAGACGGACGCGCTACGGGCTGGCGCTTCCAGAGCATTATGGAAGGGGCTGCGGCTGCAACCCGCACCGGGGGTTCGAACGGCGATGGAGCATCGCCGTCTTTATGTAGATGTGCAATTGAACTTTTAAAACAAAATACATTTTGAAGCCTATCTTTTGAGGAAAAATAAAAATTATTGCGACTGGAAAACCTACACCAGAACTTCACACTGAGTGTCGTTCGAAAGGGAAGAAGAATTTCATACGACATTTTCGTGCTCAAATCTACGAGAATGTTCCGTGGATAAGTGGGTGAAGAAACAAATAAATTATTCTGTTGGCCATGTTTATTGTTTTCTAAAGAGAAATCCGTGTGGACGCAAGGAGGATTTGATGATATTCACAATGCACAGGCTCGCCATGAAAGTTCAGTTTCTCACATCCTATCCCCAAAAAATTTCAAACTGTTTGGAAAACTAAGAATTGAATGCAGTCTCAGTGAGCAGTTTCGGTTGACTGTACAACGTCACAACGTGGAAGTTAAAAAGAACAGAGGTATGTTGCCTCATTATTAGAGTCGTTTGTCTTTTAGGAAAACTAGGATTGGCGTTTCGCGGACACAATGAAATTGTCGAGTCTCATAATCGAGGCAACTACATTGAAATTCTTAAATTTTTGTAGGCAATTATAATACCGAACTTTTAGCTCTTATTGAAAACAACGTGTTTCGTGGAACATCTCCTGACGTCCAGAATGATATTATCGCGGCAGTTGCGGAAGTTATGCACAGAAAAATTGAAAAGGAGATTTCTGAGGCTCAATTTGTGGCATTAATATTTGGTGAAACGACTGATGCGACCATGAAATCGCAACTCACAAGCGTGTTGCAGTATGTTTCAAAGAATGGCGTTCAAGAAAGATTCTTGCATTTCACTGACTGCAGCAAAGACAGATCCGCATCTGGATTATTAGAACACGCAAAAGGCGTTATTAGCACGTACTAGTGCGACACAAAACTAATAGCGCAAACGTATGACAGCGCAGCAGTTATGGCAGGGGAACATGCTGGACTTCAGGCCAAATTAAAGATGATCTGTAAAGAAGTAATATTTGTGTATTGTTATGCCCACAAATTAAATTTAGTCTTAGGACAATCTGCTAGCTGTATTGAAGAAGTGCGAATATTTTTTGCCTCTTTATCAGGATTAGGGGTATTCTTTTCTAAACCTACTAGGCGGATTGAAGCGATTGCCATCAGCTGCGCCAACACTTTGGAATTCACCAGCAGGCTTGTACTGACTGTGAAAAATCATACGAGTGATCTGCAGGAATTATTTGCTTCAGTAACAGAAAATTCAAGTGACTGGGACGCTGAAACTCTGTGCTCTGCTCGTGGCCATTTGAATCTTTTGAAAGACTTTGACTTTAATTTTTTCTTAACTTTGTTTTCATGTATTTTTCCTCATTCTGACTCATTATTTAAAACTTTACAAAATAAGTCCAATGATATTATGTACTGCATGAAAAATAGAAGATTTTATGATATATCTGAAGCAGTTTCGAGACACTTTTGAATGCTCTTGGGAAGGTTGCAACAGAGAAAGAAGCGAATTTCTGTGCATCAAGCGAGCCAGAGTAAAAAATACAGAGAATGAAAGGATTGTGTACAAGCGGAGGCGTATCTAGGGTATGGCAGACATGGCTCGTGCCATGGGCGCCACTCACAAGGGGCGCCATTTAGCTTTCGACATTCACGAAAAAAGTTGAATGAATTATTATTCAAGTATGGAATTAAAATTTTACCCAACAGATGAAAAAAATCACCTTTTTGTATAAAATGCGATAATTGTATAAAATGCGTACAAAATAAAATTTTTTTAATAAAGTAATGTCGATGAATTGCGTCATCCTCTTTACCACGCTGCACATTTCGCCTGTGCAATCTGAGGAAGTTTGGGAGCTGCTTGCGTTATGTATGAGTGTGTGTAATCGGTAGGCGTGTCATTGCCTGGATCGATAGTAGTGTTAGAAATGGCCCTCAGACGTTTTGACAGGTCGTGAATCAGAACCAGACTCACTCCACTCAATCCAGGGTAGCCGCACAGTACATGTGATGTGACCAACCATTGCTTTCGAATCTGGCGCGTCTTCACCATGTATTTATAAATAAATATGTACGAGTAAACTTATACTTCTTCAACATTTATCACCAATTTTTTGAGTGTTTTCATTTAGTATGTTTTTAGCGCTATTAGAGGGATGAAGTGCTAGATTTTATCTGGCATTACTGTCTTTCTTATATTTTTGTTAGTTAATTGTGGTGTGCGAGCGCGAGTGCTACACACAACACAATTCAATGAGAAGAACTTCGTGAAATTTAGCTGCTAATTCCGGTTGTCGGGTAGGGTAGTCAATAATTTGTATTTGATAGTATTTGTTATTATGAATGTTTGGAAGACATTTCGCGACCTTAAAATAAAAGGGTTTAACTTCACTTTTACGGAAAATGAGTCATCGATTTGGTTGAATATGTCTAAAGTAGTTTTATCGGCTGCATCGGATGTCAGTTTGTTTTATCGTTGACGTATGCACAGTGTAATTAGTCTGTCGGCACATGTTCATATTCATATTCAAAGAAAAGGTTCTATCTGCAATAATCATGGTGGCAACGTCTTTCCAAGATATTACTATTGACTAATACTCCTTCTTAAGTATCTTTTAAGACTGTCAAATATTTAAAAAATATCTTTTAAAAAATATGAAATTCCAAATGTAATACAGTTCAACAGACTTCCATAATTAAAATACTAGTGGAAATACTGCTTTCATTGGGAATGTAAGAAAGATTGTGGTGTTATATTGGTACACCATGAAGCTGTGTTGATTTTATGGTAGTATGTTAAAAATCAAGTTACTAGTTTATTGCATCTGGTTAAATTGTGAGATATCCCCTGTGTTATTGATCTCTTTGAGACTGACAACAGACTTCAAATATTAGTTCATGTGACTAAATGTTTATTAGTGGTGACAAAATATTTGTAACTAAACTATTGTCATTGGATATTCTTTTTAACATATTGTCACTACCGCGCGGGCCCTCGCGCATGCGACGTCGGAGATCGATCGGGCGATCGAGATCCCCCCTTCTCTCACTCACCTGATTTAGTTGCCGGCTAACTCAGGCGCAGAGACTCTCTACAAGAAATGGGAGCCCATGGACGGACGCTACTTGTTAGCAAATAAAATTCATTGAGGTTTTGAGGAACAATTAAAATTTAATTAACTGAAATGAAATATACAAAAAAATCCTATTACTAATACCCTTTCCCTTTTAAACCCAAAGACATCCCCCCTTTTTTCCCAGATTCCCTGTTCACTCAAATAACTTTCTTACTTACTACAAGACAATACAAATGAAAGTACAATTTACCGAGGAAGAAGCAACATACAATTTAGGAAGTTTATCCTCAAAAACAGCCACAGCGCGGCTCGCTTATGACGAGGCACAGGTCTGTGATCCGGGCCATTCACCAAAGTCTAAGGGGACAACAGACCGTGTTTTCAGAAGACTCCGCAGGGTCGATGCCCGACCTTCGGGGTGAGGTCATCAGGGCGCCGTCTTCGGCGGTGAAAGGCCGGCAGTAGGTCACAGCTGGCGGTAGGCTCCTTGCCGGGGGGGCCGAGAGGCAGGTACTCGTGTCCGACGTCGGCGAAGAGAGGTAGGCGGAGACTTCAGCATGAAATACAGCTCTGCAGCGGTCGCGGGCGTAGTGACGCAAGCCGAATTGAATAGTTTTGACTCGCGCGCGGCACAAGATCGCACCGCACAATCAGCGATAGTCTTTGTCAGGCGACCGGACGAGATTGCTCTGCGCACTTCGGAGGCGTCCACGCCAGCGGCGTTTGCACCCGAACGACGCACCGCTGAGGTGCTCGCTCCCCCCCGAACCTACTCTCAAGACCGTCTCCTCACTTCTCCTTTATGTTTCACTTCGTCACATCTCGCGAAGCCTCTGTAACCCCCTCTCCTTACTTATTTGCCGAAAGTTCTGGAAAGATTTTTGTTTGAATTTTAAAAGGTTCCTCTCTATTGGTAAAAGGCAACTGCGTCTTAATTTTATTTCGGCCAATGTCCGGAAGCGTTTCCTGGCCGAAGTCGGTGGAAAAATTCCACTCAACCCTCTCTCTCTAACGTCGGGGGGGGCCGCAGGTCGCCTGGGGATGTGGCGGCGCCAGAGAGGCGCCGATCGGGTCATAATTCTCGTGTACCCTAGCCCCCTGCCGGACAGGGAGCGCGAGGGGACCTCGCCGCGCACGTGTCCGGCGCGAATTGGTCCGACCCTCGCGCACACAAAGGGGCGCTGCGTAGACCCGCGACAGGCTACTATGTCGTGTGTTTAAAATCAATTTTTTCTTCTATTAACTATTCGGTATCGTCACAATATGCTAGTTTTAAATTGGTAATGCATTTAGCGCGTGTGTGTGGGTTTTTCTTTTCTTTTCTCTTCTAATATTATTACTTAACATTAGTAAAGTTTATTACCACTGCACTCTTTGCACCGAAATAATTCTAACCTGAACTACCCGACGGAAAATAAATTGAGAATATGAAATACTCTTAAAATAATATACTATAATAATCCCCCACCCACGCATTAATGGAGGAAGATTATTCACTAA
>JAHLJT010005228.1:0-27193 GCA_031308135.1 Acheta domesticus | reverse complement strand
GATTTTGCATATTTTTGTCTGTTGCTTCAGGGCATAGCAAAGTAGAATATCTTGACATTTGGTTAGAATACGATGCTATTTAGATTAATATGTTAGTGCATATTTGGCCGATTTTTCCTGTTGGTGCATATTCGTGTAGTGCATATTTTGCATATTTCATTAAAATACAGAAATTCTCTAGAACGCTTAATCTTTTTGTAGAATCTATTTATTTGGACAGTTAATTGATTCGAAAGAGCTCGTCACAGCTTGCGTTTCTCTGTTTTTCTATGGATGAAAAATACTTGTGCAAATGTAGGATATTTCTTGATAACATTTTTTAAGCCAGCCAGAAGAAATACAAGACATACAATATACTTCATTAAGGGGAATATTTACTTCTCTCGCGAAAAGGGTTGACTATATTAAGTTTGCACAAAATTATCTCTTTCCATTCCACGCAGTACTTCTGAATTTTATCAAGAAAGATTTATAGAGGAAACGAAATAATGTTAATTTTAATTGCATGTTAAAAGGCATATTTCAGATTTTTAGGTCATAGGTGTATATTTTTTAAAAGCATATTTCAAGATTTTTAGGACATAAAAATTCTCTCCCTATTAATAACTGTAGCGTAACTGTAGCAAAATGAAATCGACAAGAGGGAATCACGTAATGTCAAAAGACGTATTCACTGCAATTATAATTATACTTCGGTTTGTCTCTCTTGGCGCGTGGGGAAGAGGTGTCATCAAAATGGATTATCACGCGGTATTTCGCGTCGTTCTCGGTTGTGCAGCTAGGAGTCGCATGATCGCCCGCACTGCTCGAAACAGTCGCGATCATGCGAATCCTAGCGGCACAACCAAGAACAATGCGAAATACCGTGAGATATGCCATTTTGATGACACACCCCCACGCGCCAAGACAGAAAAACCGAAGCCTAGAAAACGAATTAACCACGTCGCTTCCACTGCGCCTTCCGGTCAGGGCGAAGACTCTAGAGCGGCGCTGACCTTCCCGGTGCTGCGAGGCTGCGATCATGCGAATCCTAGCGGCACAACCGAGAACGATGCGAAATACCGTGAGATATGCCATTTTGATGACACCCCCCCCACGCGCCAAGAAAGAAAAACCGAAGCCTAGCAAACGAATGGACCACGTCGCTTCCACTGTACCTTCCGGTCTGGGCGAAGGCTCTAGACGGCGCTGACCTTCCCGGTGCGGCGAGGCTGCCCTCGCGAGGCCGCGATCATGTGAATCCTAGCGGCACAACCGAGAACGATGCGAAATACCGTGAGATATGCCATTTTGATGACACCCCCCCCCACGCGCCAGAAAGAAAAACCGAAGCCTAGGCAAACGAATGGACCACGTCGCTTCCACTGTGCTTTCCGGTCTGGGCGAAAGCTCTAGAGCGGGCGCTGACCTTCCCGGTGCTGCGAGGCCGCGATCATGTGAATCCTAGCGGCACAACCGAGAACGATGCGAAATACCGTGAGATATGCCATTTTGATGACAACCTCCCCCCACGCGCCAAAAAAAAAGAAAAACCGAAGCCTAGCAAACGAATTAACCACGTCGCTTCCACTGTACCTTCCGGTCTGGGCGAAGGCTCTAGACGGCGCTGACCTTCCCGGTTGCGGCGAGGCTGCCCTCGCGAGGCCGCGATCATGTGAATCCTAGCGGCACAACCGAGAACGATGCGAAATACCGTGAGATATGCCATTTTGATGACACCCCCCCCCCCCACGCGCCAAGAAAGAAAAACCGAAGCCTAGCAAACGAATGGACCACGTCGCTTCCACTGTGCTTTCCGGTCTGGCGAAAGCTCTAGAGCGGCGCTGACCTTCCCGGTGCTGCGAGGCTGCGATCATGTGAATCCTAGCGGCACAACCGAGAACGATGCGAAATACCGTGAGATATGCCATTTTGATGACACCCCCCCACGCGCCAAGAAAGAAAAACCGAAGCCTAGCAAACGAATTACCACGTCGCTTCCACTGTACCTTCCGGTCTGGGCGAAAGCTCTAGAGCGGCGCTGACCTTCCGGTGCTGCGAGGCTGCGATCATGTGAATCCTAGCGGCACAACCGAGAACGATGCGAAATACCGTGAGATATGCCATTTTGATGACACCCCCCACGCGCCAAGACAGAAAAACCGAAGCCTAGCAAACGAATTAACCACGTCGCTTCCACTGTACCTTCCGGTCTGGGCGAAGACTCTAGAGCGGAGCTGACCTTCCCGGTGCTGCGAGGCTGCGATCATGCGAATCCTAGCGGCACAACCGAGAACGATGCGAAATACCGTGAGATATGCCATTTTGATGACAACCTCCCCCCCACGCGCCAAAAAAAAGAAAAACCGAAGCCTAGCAAACGAATTAACCACGTCGCTTCCACTGTACCTTCCGGTCTGGGCGAAGGCTCTAGACGGCGCTGACCTTCCCGGTGCTGCGAGGCTGCGATCATGTGAATCCTAGCGGCACAACCGAGAACGATGCGAAATACCGTGAGATATGCCATTTTGATGACACCCCCCACGCGCCAAGAAAGAAAAACCGAAGCCTAGCAAACGAATTAACCACGTCGCTTCCACTGTACCTTCCGGTCTGGGCGAAGACTCTAGAGCGGCGCTGACCTTCCCGGTGCTGCGAGGCTGCGATCATGTGAATCCTAGCGGCACAACCGAGAACGATGCGAAATACCGTGAGATATGCCATTTTGATGACACCCCCCCACGCGCCAAGAAAGAAAAACCGAAGCCTAGCAAACGAATTAACCACGTCGCTTCCACTGTACCTTCCGGTCTGGGCGAAGACTCTAGAGCGGCGCTGACCTTCCCGGTGCTGCGAGGCTGCGATCATGTGAATCCTAGCGGCACAACCGAGAACGATGCGAAATACCGTGAGATATGCCATTTTGATGACACCCCCCCACGCGCCAAGAAAGAAAAACCGAAGCCTAGCAAACGAATTAACCACGTCGCTTCCACTGTACCTTCCGGTCTGGGCGAAGACTCTAGAGCGGCGCTGACCTTCCCGGTGCTGCGAGGCTGCGATCATGTGAATCCTAGCGGCACAACCGAGAACGATGCGAAATACCGTGAGATATGCCATTTTGATGACACCCCCCCACGCGCCAAGAAAGAAAAACCGAAGCCTAGCAAACGAATTAACCACGTCGCTTCCACTGTACCTTCCGGTCTGGGCGAAGACTCTAGAGCGGCGCTGACCTTCCCGGTGCTGCGAGGCTGCGATCATGTGAATCCTAGCGGCACAACCGAGAACGATGCGAAATACCGTGAGATATGCCATTTTGATGACACCCCCCCACGCGCCAAGAAAGAAAAACCGAAGCCTAGCAAACGAATTAACCACGTCGCTTCCACTGTACCTTCCGGTCTGGGCGAAGACTCTAGAGCGGCGCTGACCTTCCCGGTGCTGCGAGGCTGCGATCATGTGAATCCTAGCGGCACAACCGAGAAACGATGCGAAATACCGTGAGATATGCCATTTTGATGACACCCCCCCACGCGCCAAGAAAGAAAAACCGAAGCCTAGCAAACGAATTAACCACGTCGCTTCCACTGTACCTTCCGGTCAGGGCGAAGGCTCTAGACGGCGCTGACCTTCCAGGTGCTGCGAGGCTGCCCCCCGCTGCTGCGAGGCTGCTCCGACACTCGAGCCGTGAGGAGCGCAGCGCAACAACGGCGCGCGCGGTGATAAAGGGCTGGGCGATCCATACGCGTCGCGCGCCCGTGTACCGCATTGTCCGCTTCCCGGGAACGCGGCCTCTTGAAATATATTTCTCTCGAGGGATCTATTACAATGCTATTGTAATGTTGAGCATACAACTACAAAATGTCGCAAACGAATTTTACCCTTTGTATCGAATAAATTACGGTTGTGAGCGGCCTGCTTATTGGGATGGGGTTTAAGTAGTTTAGATTTCACCGATAACGGGTCTTGCGTTTAATCTGAAGATCCCGTGTAGCCAAGGGTGAAGGGAGTTTTTTGTGAGAAAATGCTTGAGTAAAATCTCACAAAATCTCCCATCTCACAGTTTCATTGGAATGTAAAACGTTCTGTTCCCCTATGTGATCAGAGATAAATGAATCGATGCGTTAATTTGGCCATCCCATTGACTTCCGTAATTCTATCTCTAACCTTGAGAAATATTAGGTTGACAACTCCGTTGAGAAAGGTCTACTTTCAGTAACGCTGTGAAAGATCCAATTTCCTTCCTGCTTCTTGCGCCACAAGATCTGCAAAGAGACCAAAGTCTGCGACCTTAAAATATCTATACAAATACGATGGATTATTGGATTTTTTTAAAATGTTTTGAATTCTCTAGAAATGACAATTATCTTGCTTAAGGAAGTTTAATATTCCTTTGTTTTATACAATTTAAAATAATTCGTCAGGAAGTGTACGCTAAGATAAAAATCTATGAACTTACATCACGAGTGTTTTCGTTTATAAAGTTGTTTGTGCTTTCTACTTAACTAAATATGATTTTTTCTTTAAATAAAATGTAGTGGACCGTAGATGTGTTATTGCTTGTTCTTATTGTTGTTTTTAAAATATAACACTAAACTTTGATAATATATTAAAATTAAATGAATGAATGCTTATATGCCGCCGTTTTCTCATTACTTCTTTTCTGCAAAATGCAATGCATTTACTCAAAATAGCCGTCGTTGTTTCGTCTCGTGCGAGGAAACGTTTAGCAAGTGTGGAGTAGTACTTATAGTTAAGCTCTGAGCGAAGTAGAGACAGCGAGATAGCAAGTGTGGTTCAAACTCAAAAAGCATATTAAATAGGAAGAAAAATGTAAGTGTAAAGGTGACAATTTGATAATTTGAAAATAATGATTTTATTTCTTACCATTCCCACTCTCTCAATCAAGACTCATTTCAATCATGGCTTCTACCAGTAGTTGTTGGTTTTTTTCAGTACCCTATATTCTGTTATCATTGATCACAACAATAAGCGAAATTTCAATACGGAATACAAAAGCTGTTCATATTGATCATTGAGCCCCGATGAAGGAATAATACATTCTGAAAAAGTGTCGAACTATGATACTTTTGTTATTCAAGTGACTAACATCCCTAAAATTACTGAGAAATTTCCCTGATTGTGTACTACTTTATCTCAGACTAGCTTCTGTTTAACACAGTTATATTCCAAATTGTCGAAAATACAGAGCTCTCAATTTACGCATCAAGAAAGAAAAATCTTGCACGTGTGTTGGATGACATGCTCAACTCAAAAATTATTCAGCATAATTGTTTATATTTTCTCTTTCTAATTGGAAACAAAGCTCAATCATGAATTCAGCCTCACGAACTAAAAGGTTGCAGTAAGTAACTGATCTGGACAAACCGCAGGAAAATGTTTGGGAAGCCGGTAACTGGTTAATGAAAATGTATGGGAAGCGGGTTTAGTTTGCGGTCAAAATATTCTGGACGCATGTCGAGTACAAGAAAACCTAGCGGCCGGCTGGGTCGCTATCACCGCAACCACTTCTCCCGGCACAACCACTCCCACCCCTTCCGCTGACGCCTTCTCTACCACCGCAAACCCACCACCCTGTCACTTCCACATCGCCACCGCCGCCACCACCACGTTCTTCCTTATCACCAGCGTAAACACAAACATTATAGATATAGATATAAGCTTTATTCTACAATTGGGCAGACGTTGCCCGGTGGCAGAATGCATAAACATGAAACAACATTTACAATTACAAACACAATTACAAATAAAAACTATAAAAAATGAAAATAAAACAAATTATCTTTACCATTATCTAGAACATGGAAATGTCATTTATAAACATGTACTACAAATGAAAATACATATATACTAACATTTACATATTACACAAATATTCATACATACAAACGTACATGTGTACATACACACAAAGACCTAGGAACCCTCGCATACACATCAGCCTGCACCTATTCACTCATAATCATAATCATATTCAGAAAAATATGGATAAACATTTTTACCTAACACTACAATATAATAATATGCAATATTTATAATAATTATTACATTTCTAAAACGTGAAACACTCGTTACCATAAATCAATAAATACCAATGTCTGTCAGAATAGACAAATCGAAATATTAAAAGACGTTTTAGAGTAACGAAACAAACAGAAAGAGATGAAATCACTTCACTTCACTTCACTTCACTGCACTGCATATCACTTTACCTAAATATTAACTGCTCAATAATTTTTAACTGTAGACTATCCAAAATCGCACCTTTCACTTCACTTCACTTCACTATATGATTTTAACCTATGGCCCAATTTCCTGTACTTTTTTCTAAAATCACGCGTTGGGCAAGGAAAGGTCTCGAAAACTGCCGCAGGCAAATCGTTCCAATTTACTATTGTTCTGTTTACAAAGGAGAATTTGCATACGTCCGTTCTTTGTATTCTTGTTCTAATTTTATATTTGTGATCAAACCTATTTAAATAATCTCGTTACTAGCAAGATAACCTGTTTTATACGAGTATTCAAAATTACTTCAGTTTCGCCTCAACTTCTGCCAATGTCACGTCTTTACCAACAATCACCAGCAACCAAACTACATTACCACCTTCCTTCATCTACCATTGTCGCTGCCTCGCTGTCGCTCATGATCTCACACCTGCCAGCGCCACTACCACGCTCCTTTACCCACTATCACCAACAACTACCAACAACACCGCCTTCGCCTTCATCCAACATTGCAGTTGCCGTGCTAGAGTCGTGGGTATCTGAGGAACATGGAGCGCCAGCGAAGACAGCGCCGTGGAATTGTCGTCAGTGGCCGGACAAGCCTGCGTGCACCAGGGAATTCGCTCTGATGTTCAGAGCGCTGTCGCTCTGAAATGTGGATGTTCACCATTCGCCTAGTAAAGGAATACATTGCTCCTGCAAAGAAGTTTCAAACATTTAGCTTAATCTGTTACTCTAAAAGTTAATCTGCTCTATTGATTAATTGATTAGTGATTTGATTGATTAGTGATTTGATTGATTGATTAGTGATTCGGACACGTCTTCTGTTAAAGTTATTAGGCCCGGACCGTTCTGTTTTTATTTTCGCGTGATAGTAGTGAACTTGCCCCGCTGGATGTCGACATCCGGCACCGACCTAAACGCAGGCTGGCGGGGTTTCCCCTAACCAGATGTCTTCCACCACGAGGGCTCCACCCCACCCGTGACAAGCTGTAAACTTGCGACTGGTCCCCTGATACATGAGTTAGTGTAGCTCCGGCATTCGCCTGGTGTTGATCGGAGAAACCACGGAAAACTACTGCTCAAAGCAGTCGACCGCTAGAATTCTTCTCCAGGCAGTGTCTGAATTCGACATAGCTATCTAGCTAGCGTTGAAACCTAGGACCTCCCGGTCAGAGAGACTGCATCAATTTATGCCCTTAGCCACCTGCAAGTTCGTTTATTCTGCTCTAGATCGTCTTCTTCTAGGCGATTCTCAGAAATCGGGCGAGGCCAGGCGGATGTGGCCTTTCTCGGAATCGCGAGTCGCTATGGCACACGTATTTTACTGTTGAATAAAATACATAATGAAAAGGTTGTACAAATAGCTTAATAATATTCTATGGGCATATATAAATTAAGTAATAAATAGCTTGCTTTTTCGAACAGTATTTAAAACGAATAAACCTTTTTCCGAGCTACCAGTTTTAATAACGCAGCCTCGGAAGAGGGGTCCAACAGAACCAGGGATGCCTGTGCTGGCCACCCATACATAAATGTCTTTTTAGTCGTGAACAATGAAACAACACACTAATTCAATTGCTTAAATTTAAACAAGATTTTAAGTAGAGTATTTAAACCATTTGCTTCCCTTCCTGATCTCACGCATTCCTTTTCCTACCTGTTTTAAACTTGCCTACATCTACTTCTTTGCTTCCTACTTTACTCCAATGCCGCAGATGATTGTTTTTTTATTATTCTCTTCGATTTTATCAGATGTGAATGTTGCTTCTTCCCCTGTAACGTGTGCGTTTTTGCAATCGCACTCTTACTATTTGTGGAGAAACCAAATCCTCGGTATCTTCAATAGTACACAATTGTCTGATCTCGCGTATTCTTACATTCCATTCAGGATTTTCACCAAATCATATAATAACCACATACTTCCAATAAACTAACCACATTATGCCACTGTATCATTATCCAGTTGTTCATGCAAGATGTAAATGAACAGCGAATGCTGTGGTTGCAATAGAAATAGGTTTAAGTTGATCCTGAGCATCTCTCACCACATCTAATTTCATTACAATTCATAATTGTAGTAGTCTTTCAATGTGCCATTATGAAACAGTGAAGAAAACAACCCTACTGAGCTCTTCTTACCAGGCGCAAAAGAAATTACTTTCATTTTCTGGGAAATTCCATGTCCCAAAAATCCAATGGGATTTTTACTGATTGGTGAAGGTAGTTTCCTTTGCAGACTAACGCAAAGCCTCCACTCTAATCAATGACCTGGTGTGTCACCCAGCTTCATCCCTGCATCCTCCCTGGGCCGACGAAAATAAGCCCAAGACTCCCAGGCATTTCCTCATCTTTCCACTTGCTTCCCACTTTAGATGTAGCCCCATTTAAATGAAAAGGGACGTTGTTTGCAAACCGCCCGCTGAGGGTCAGACTCTACAGATAGGCCCTTCGAGGTGCTTCTTCCGTCATCTTTATCATACTTTTCGAATTTATCTTTTGGAGTACTTAGTCCGATCCCTAACCATTGACCTCTTAGGTTAGGGTGGTCCTCTATCTCCACCGTCTACTGCCAGATTATGTCCTTAAATGATGGAGTTGGTAAGATTATTATTTTTATTATTATTACAAACTCAGATTAGAAAAAGCCAAAATGAAATCGACATTCATTAGATTATATTACAACTCGCGCAGACTGCGTTGCAAAGTGATGCACCAGGAAGGGGGGTACAGTGCGAGCCTTGGCGTGCGCTTGTTAGAGCACCGTGGCGACAGCGTCTCCCCGCTTCCTCCCCGCGGTGGATCCAACCTGCGCCTTCGGCCGCACCGGTTTGTCCGCGCCCACACCGCTGCCAAACTCTGCGGCGTCAGCCGTCACCGCCTCCGCCACCACTGCCCCGCCACCACCACCGTCAATTGCTGCTATTACACCCCCACTCCCGCGGCCACCACCACCGACATTGCTGCCACACATCTCCGCACCCGCCACTACCGTCATCGCTGCCGCCACCGCCCTACCACAACCTTCCCTTCCACCACCGACCCCTCCACCACCACCCCCTCCACCACCGCTTCCTCCATCACCGTCCCCTCCACCACCGACCCTCCACCACCGACCCCTCCACCACCGACCCCTCCACCACCGACCCCTCCACCACCGACCCCTCCACCACCGACCCCTCCACCACCGACCCCTCCACCACCGACCCCTCCACCACCGACCCCTCCACCACGACCCCTCCACCACCGACCCCTCCACCACCGACCCCTCCACCACCGACCCCTCCAACACCACCCCCTCCACCACCGCCTCCTCCACTACCGCCCCCGCCCCCGCCGCCCCGTCTCCACCGCCACCTCGATCACCGCCATCTACACCATCGCCGCCTCCGCCTTGACCGTAAGGGGCGCGCGAGTCCGCAAGTCGGCGCCCGAATCGCGGTCCGCGGCGCGCAAATGAATATGCATGGGGCGGCTGCGGCGGCGGCGGCGGCGGCGGCGGCGGCAGACGGCCCCTGTCCCGCGAGACCGCGTGCGCCTCCGCCGAGGAAGACGCATCTGATAGCGGCGACCATCGATTTTCCTGCCAGTGCGCTCCCAGGTACAGCGGTATTGTGACAAGCCGGTTCATGTACGCTGTCAGCCGGGATGAGGCCGGGAGAAAAATTGTGTTCTAGTTGAGTGACTGTTTACACTCGGGCCGCGCTCGCGGCCGCGCATGTCAATTCCCATGATGCGCCGCGCACAAAACAAAAGCGCGGGGCGGCGGCGCCCGGTCCGCTGCCCCTCCCCCACTACGCCCGCCACGCCCCCCGCGTCCCGCCCACGAGTCCGTCCTGGCCGTCGCCTCACGAAACGGGAGTGGGGGGGGATGAGGGGAGGAGAGGTGATGTCCGAGATCTTGATTGATCGTTTCATTGGTTGATGTTTCCGGGTCTTCCGCGAAGATCTTTAGTCCCGTTAGTATAGTGAACGTATTTATTCCTGGAAAAGGTTGTTCCTCCCACGCTGGATGGAACGGCCTACACGTTGCCTTCTGGGCGATTTCTCTGTCCAGGTTTCTCTCTGTAAACATCGCCCCAACCGACACGCTCTAAGCTACCGGCTGGTCTCCCAACTCCTATGATAGTGGGGGGGATGAAGGAGGTGATATGACAAGGAAGAGGAGGTAAATATCGCGCGTGGTCCCTTGCGCGTTTGGTTGTACTCTGTGGTATCCATCAAAGAAACCACTGAAAACTAACGAGATCAGCAGGTCTGTCGAATTCTCATCTAGACTGACTAAATTCGGTCTAGCTATGTAGCCAGGGTCTGAAATCTGCCACTGTGGGTCAGTCACTGTATAGACAGGAACAATGCTGAGTTACCTGATCTGGTTACAGGGAAGGAGTAGGGAGACAATCGAGGTCCTATGCAGAATCCACTTCTGTTCAGTATACATCACAGATAGTGTTTATCTGTTTTTGAAGTTAAATAAATAAACAAATGAATAAACAAATAAAGTTCTGCACGCCCTCTTCCTCTCCTTGCAAGCGCCCAACTCCATTAGGTGCGCTGCATGTCGCCCTGCGCCAATGCGCCGCTTCCTCATTTTAAAACTGCTTTCGGAATATCCACGTTGGTGGGTATTTAGAAATTTGGTGCGTATTTAGAAAATGTAGTACAAGACAAACGGGCATTTTCATTTCCATCTTATGCTTTGTCAACCTTGTTAAATACTCGAACATGACGATCCAACTACTAAGGGCTCCAAAGCAGATAAATAATATGATTGAAAACACAATACTGTTCTTCTGGTATTGCGTCCACAGTGTTTCCACTTGAGTGTTATTTCGAATGTTCTGTTGCTTTATTTTCGGAGCAGTTTAAATTGTAATTAAACGTTCATTGACCTACAGGGAAATACATTACTTAGTGTATTATTACTTAGTGTATTAAGTAAGTATTTACAAGGAAATACATTACTTAGTGTTTATAATAATGCATACTCAACACAACGCGACGAAAAAGTGCGAAGAATAATAATTGGAAATTCAAAAAGAATGGGTCTTTCTGGCACTGCAACGCACAGTGCCGTTGACATAAAAAATAAACAAAAATCAGACCAAGCTAAATCATCAGATTCAAGCATCGCACGAGTAACGTTTTCAATATGGAGATAAGGCAGAAGCCTACACTACTATGTTCGGTAGTACTAGATTGAGCAATATACTCAATGAACTTTCAAATCCTCTACCGTTCCGGATGTCCCTCACTGAATATCCCTATATTGACGATGCATTTTGATACTCCTTCAATTTTAAAGGGCTTAAATAATACGAAACGCCATTGTTAATGTAACGCCAAACTATAAAAATATTATCTGTGGAAACAATAGATAATTCTCAATCAATAGAAATATTCTTTTGCTGTTTTTCGGCACTGAATTTTTAATAATATATTATATTTCAGAGTTTTAAACATAACCAAAACGACACATTTTAAAATTATACTGAAGCACACAAGCTATTTTGGAGGTGAAACAATTGCTAGCGTTATCTTAAAAAGGTAAACAATTTTTTACAGCGATAAAAAAGGTAAACGAACTGATGGCGATAAACATCTGGGATTGGTTTAATTTGAATATATCCTTGCTTTTCATTGGCTACTTACGATGCGGACAGACATGAGTGAAATAGTCAGTGTAAAAAATATACGAATATTCTAGTACTATGAAATCATTTTACCGCTAACGTTTTTCTTACATCACTGCGCAAGTATTCCATCTAAATCGTTCAAACTATGAGTGCAATCAAGCGATATCGCTAGGTTGTTTAATTATATTGAAATTTTTTGTTTCATATTGTCGTGTCTTCAAAAATATCGCGGTACTTCGAGTATAATTAGAGTTTTTCAAAGCACAAAAGCGTAACAAACATTTCTATGCGATTAGTCGGTTTGAAACCTGATATGTTCGTAAAAGATTATTCTCTCATTTGATAGAGAATAATCAAATAACAAAGACATATGGGAAGAAAAACTTAATTTAGAAGTACTAAAATCATCAAAAATATCATTTTAGTTATGGTCGTGTTGGGAAGTTCAGTAAAATGTTTTACTTCGCGAAAAATACGTTGTTGTTTTTTTTTTCTGTGTTCCACTAACTTGAGGAATAGACGTTGTTCCGCAAAGGCACCCGGGAACATAAGGCGCCCGGTTTCACTCCGTGAACACATCAAAGCGCGACCGGGAGTGCCCGGCAGCCAGTCGCGAACGCCTGTAAAAGAAAACTCTTCCAGTTTACGGCCAAAGGAGTACAGTTACAGGCACACAGAACGGAGAGAAAAAGCCGTCGAATGCAATTGGAACGGAACATAACGTCTCACTACTGCGATGCACCCCCTCGAAGCCTGCCTGAAAGGCCCGTGACTCGTTCGCGGGCAGGAAGTGGAAATTGGTAGCAAAGAGCGAGGAATAAGAAAAAGACCTGAAGAAAGACATGAAGTGAGGACCAGAGTCGAAGAGACAAGAGGGAGAAGTGAGAAAGTAAGCAAATGTAAGGGTCAGCGTGAGACCAAAGGCGAGTGCCAGGGCGAGTGCCAGGCCGAGTGCCAGGGCGAGTGCCAGGCCGAGTGCCAGGGCGAGTGCCAGGCCGAGTGCCAGGCCGAGTGCCAGGCCGAGTGCCAGGCCGAGTGCCAGGCCGAGTGCCAGGCCGAGTGCCAGGCCGAGTGCCAGGCCGAGTGCCAGGCCGAGTGCCAGGCCGAGTGCCAGGCCGAGTGCCAGGCCGAGTGCCAGGCCGAGTGCCAGGCCGAGTGCCAGGCCGAGTGCCAGGCCGAGTGCCAGGCCGAGTGCCAGGCCGAGTGCCAGGCCGAGTGCCAGGCCGAGTGCCAGGCCGAGTGCCAGGCCGAGTGCCAGGCCGAGTGCCAGGCCGAGTGCCAGGCCGAGTGCCAGGCCGAGTGCCAGGCCGAGTGCCAGGCCGAGTGCCAGGCCGAGTGCCAGGCCGAGTGCCAGGCCGAGTGCCAGGCCGAGTGCCAGGCCGAGTGCCAGGCCGAGTGCCAGGCCGAGTGCCAGGCCGAGTGCCAGGCCGAGTGCCAGGCCGAGTGCCAGGCCGAGTGCCAGGCCGAGTGCCAGGCCGAGTGCCAGGCCGAGTGCCAGGCCGAGTGCCAGGCCGAGTGCCAGGCCGAGTGCCAGGCCGAGTGCCAGGCCGAGTGCCAGGCCGAGTGCCAGGCCGAGTGCCAGGCCGAGTGCCAGGCCGAGTGCCAGGCCGAGTGCCAGGCCGAGTGCCAGGCCGAGTGCCAGGCCGAGTGCCAGGCCGAGTGCTAGACCGACTCAACCTTGGACCTCCCGATCTGAAGCACTGCTGCACGTCCCATGAACGTTTTTTAAATATTTGTGGAATCGTTTCAATTCTTCCAGACTTTTCGTTTCTATAATATAGTACAGGGAAGAATGTTTCGAAATCACCTCAACAATGATCTCAAATTTTCTGTCATAAATCCGTGTTTAATATTGCTTTTGAGCTTCTACTTCGCACGCACGTCATGATTCAGATATAATTGTGGTGTTTCAATGATGTCTAACATAGATACATGTGTCGAGGAGAGACGCGCAATTTTGTACCCGAAAATTGGAATGTCTGTGTGTGTGGTATGTGTCACACACAACTCTCAGATTAGAAGCTTCTCAGATTAGAATTTTTTGAGTGGGAACTTGGTAAATATGTTGGGAGTAAAATCTAGTTGCGCCGTTCTGGAGGCCATTTAGGTATTTTAATTTTGGGGTTCTTTAGATGAAGCCCATGTGACATTTTCAAAATTTTCTAGAAATGGATTTTTTTCTTTAATTTTTATGCTTGAATATAAAGTGCATTTGTAAAATATTACAGTTTCGACTTTCATTAAAACCTAAGGAATATTGAAAATTGCAACGTTCAAATAGATTTTGGAATCTGTCCCATATTTCTAATACCAAAATCATCGATCTCTTCCTCAGTGCAATGTTTCACTCAATTTTAGACCCTTAAATGATGTATTGTGCTTTTAAAAAATGTGCGTACTGTTAAGTAATAATTAGTAATTATAAAACGAGAAAAAATTCGGATTGCTGCGCAATTCCCTTTAGTTTTCATTACCTAAGAAGGCATAGTCCGAGTGCATCTAGTTATGTTCATTCGGTATTTCGGAAGGAGTAAAAAATTTTGTTTAGTTTCCATTCGTAAGGCGCAAATAGATGTTATTGTAACAGTCCAGAGAAAATCACGGACACCGGTGCACAAGGCAGAATCTTCGGAAGTGTTTATGTAACGTCAACGGATAAGATGATGCTCAATTATAATCGATCAACATTATACCATGGTAAACAAAGGAATGAATCTTATACTAAGGAAAAGAAACGGGATGCAGTCGGGCTATGCCTTTGCTATATTCCCCAACTTATTTGTTGCCTTCGAGTACCTCCACCTTAGGCTCTTCCGCAAACGACAAGGGAGGGACGTATTGGCGCCGGTTCTAATCACGTAGGTCTTTGTTTCCCCGACCCTGCTTAAGAGTTGTTTTATTGCTCATTTTCAGTATCTCTCCATCTTCATTTTATTTACTACAGAACTGTTTGATAAAGAGGCAGACAAAGTATGTTTCCATGTTTACTCTCAAAGTATACAGAGTTCTTCGTCGGGAAAATAGGGAACATTAGAGACCAATTACGTTTTCTTGTTTTGTGTTTTTTATAATCACGAAAGTTTCTCATTTCCTTGTATCACAACTGGTTACCGAATGTCACAACCCCATTCTCGCTACATTCTGCATTAAATATTGTTACAAATTGGTACAGACTCTGGCATCTCTTTACTTATATTTAATAAAGAAAGTCGCCACTTACAAATGACAGCACACAACTAGGTATTCACGGAGTCTTTATGACAGTTATTCACTCTCAATCACCTTACGTTTTCATACTGCCTCCCAACGCCCACTACAATCCTTTGACTTCGGATGCCTTTCTTTACAGCCACCCCCACCCCATCCCGCATCCATTCCTTTGGGTCGTCGCCGCCGCCGCCGCTACAGGCAACATCTCCATCGAGGCGGGCTGCTTATCCGTCCCTGTCCTTTATGACAAAGTCTCTTCCGCCGCCGCCTCCGGCGCCCCCGTCGTCGTCTCCGTCGCGGTGGGCGGGTGGCGCGCCGTAGGAGACGTCGCGGCGTCCGGCGCCGGGCTCCCGCGGTGCGCGCCGCCCCCGTCGCCGCCGCCGCCGCCGCCAACGCCATCCGCTCTGACCGCCCTGCCCTTCCCAGAAGTTCCGACCGCTACGCCGCGCCGCGCCGCCACCGCTTCGGTTCTCACAGCAGCGGCCGCCGCCGCCACCGCCGCCACCATTGCCTCCAAGAGCCGCTGGGGGTAAAGAATGCGCCCTGCCCCCGCTGCGCGTCGCCCACCACCCCGCCCGTCCCCGTCCCCGCCACCGACATCGCAGCAACCCTTGTTGCTCCTACAGTTACAGTCCTTCCGATTGAAGTCCTCTTCGCGTGGTGGAAATTCTTGTAATGAACTAGACCAAACGTTCATGACACTACTACACTACAAGTATGTGAACAAGCGTTTGCAAGACGAAATAGAAAATAATGCTTCTCAAGGATATTCCATGAAGAAACTAGTATTTCTTCTCTTATTGTTCTCTTGTCAATTGCTATTTGTGTAAAGTGTAGGCTGGAGTTGATTGTCTTAGAGCAATTGCGTTCAATTTCACGTTCCCCGCCTTTGCTACCCCTGCTCAAACATTGTTGCTCCCACAGTCACTGTTCTTTCGATTGAAGTCCTCTTCGCGTGGTAGAAATTATCGTAAAGAACTAGGCCAAACGTTCAAGACTACTCAAGTAGAGTTGCCATCCACCACCCCGCCCGTCACCGCCACGGACATCGCAGCAACCCATGTGGCTCCCACAGTCACCGTCCTTCCAATTGAAGACCTCTTCGCGTGGTGGAAGTTCTCGTAATGAACTGGAACCAAACGTTCACGACACTATTTGGTGAAGTATTTGAACAAGCGTATGCAAGACAAAATAGCAAAGAATGCTTCTCAAGGCTAATCTATGAAGAAACTAGTACTTCTTCTCTTATTGTTCTCTTGTCAATTGCTATTTGTGTAAAGTGTAGGCTGCAGTTGATTGTCTTAAAATAATTGCGTTCAATTTCACGTTCCCCGCATTTGCTACCCCTGCCAAAACATTGTGGCTCCCACAGTCACCGTTCATCCGATTGAAATCCTCTTCACGTGGTGGAAATTCTCGTAATGAACTAGACCAAACGTTCAAGACTCTCTACATGGTAAAGTACGTGAACAATCGTATTATTTGCAAGACAAAATTGCGAATAATGCTTCTCAATGTTACTCCATGTGGAAACTAGAATTTCGTCCCTTACCGTTCTCCTATCAATTTCTGTTTGTATACAGTGTACGCTTCAGTTGATTGTCTTAGAAAAAGTTCCCTTGGCTGCCTCTGCCGAACTTGCTGCTACAGTCACTGTCCTTCCAATTTAAGTCTTCTGGGAAGAGCGTTGTGAATTTGTAGCATATATCACGCAAATGTCTAGAATGGGAAGACTCTGCCCGTGGTAGACATTTTCGTGATATATACTACAAATTTACAACGCTCTAATCATAACTGCTAAATGTGTGAACAATCATATTATCTGGAAATATTTTTCGTTATTTGGTCCACTTCTCAGAATTTCTTCGTTCAGAATGTATTCACAAAGTTGTTGGTTTTTTAAAACTGTAATTCTGCTTCTATACTGGACCTGAATTTTGTTATCGAGAAATACGATTTTAAAGTCAACATGGATAGAGAACTTTTTTGTTTGCAAAATGTAACTCATCAGTTTAAATGTGAGGCTTCTTATTTAAAAAGAACTGCAACAAATTCATAATAGTTTTGATAAATAAAAGGATTTCAATAAAAATATTATCATGTTTGCTGAAGGCAAGTCATTAATACAGATTTGGATTTACGCTGATTTGTGTTTATTCAGAAGTACATTAGTGCAAGTCAGAACCATGGGAAAGGAAAGACCATGTTCGTTCCGTGGTCTCTTTAGGTTATAATGTTAAGCAGAAAAGTTACAAATGTAATAGGATATACATGAGTTGTAACCTGGAACCTTTTGAAAAAACTTCAGCAAAATGGAACCAAAGCTATGCTTATAGCCATTTGGTAGGTTTCATTAGAGCTGACAACAACAAGCAGAATAGTTTTAACTATGTTGGTTAGGTTATTGTTGAAAGATGAGGAATTGAAGAAATGAGGATGTAAAGAAATGGTCGAGGAATCAAGAAATTGAAGGTAAACGGTAAAAGGGAACAGTATTTCTGACTGACCAAGAATCTCCGAAAATGAAACCAAATACGGCATGCAAAGCGCGATCGTTCATGTGCCACTAAATAATTATAATCAACATTGCCTACTGTTCTTGACTCAATTCTGCTAAAATTTCTATCGCCGTTTTTGCTCCTCCCACCGCCGTTATTACACCCAGGTAAAATCTTTTCATTAGGAACAGAGGGAGCGCTGTGACTCGGCCTTTGAAGAAGGGTTGGCATATCTCCGATCGGAGTCTCCACTGATGATCTACGCAAACACGCGGACATAAAACAACGATAATGAAAGTTCCTCCAGCGCTCCAGGTCTTCAATAGAGGCCGCCACGTTTTTGTGGTTGCACGGATGTACTCTGGAGATTAAATTGTATTCCTTGCATAGAGAACATACCTCAGGCGTCACCCCCGGGGGATTTTTGTACCTGCGCGCGGGGAAAAGACCCAGAAAGGCTTCGTCCTCGGGTGGTGGGGGCAGGGGTCGAGCGGGGGGGGGGGGGCGAGCACTGTGCGGAGGCGCGGGGACGCGACCCGCCAAGAAGCCGTCGCGAGTCTGCGCAATGACGTGTGCCGCTGAGGTTGCCACCAGGAATTTATGCGGCCACTAACGATACGTCTACACAACATCTCTTTCCATTCGATAGAAACACATAAGTTACCGGCTTACGTGGCTCAGGGCATCAATTGATGACTCTCCTAGGGCCTCTGACCGGGAGGTCCTAGGGTTCGAGTCCCGGCGGTGGAAGGATTTTCGACACTAGCTAATCAGATAGGTCGAATCCAATCGCTGTCTGGAGGAGAATTCTAGCGGCCGGCTGCTCTGATCGTTAGTTTTCCGTGGTTTCTATGATCATCAGGTGAATGTCGGAGCAGTACCCTAACAAACGAGTCACGGACCGCGCGCGATATTTCTTTCCTCTTCCTTCTCCCATCATCACCCCTACCTGCACACACGTATGTACTACTAAAGGAACGTGTTTACTTACACACTAACTTGCACTACACTACCACATATCTGCGAGACCGTTTGGAAGCTTAGAGCTTGTCCCGGCTGGGGCAGTATCTCCTGCTTGTGGGAGGATACCTTTTTGAGGAAAACCCCACTAGTCGACTGTAGGTCGGCGCCGGATCTCGCCATCCAGCGGAGAAAGACCAACGCCATCTCCCGAGGGGAAAGCACTACACTTACGGGACTAATGACCTTAGCAGTTGACGCGCCCGCAATCACTAACAATCAATGTGTGATGCATTGCCTGTTCACTTGCTCCGACAGCAGTAGAAAAAGGCGATGGAAGTCTTCATGATAAACATGCACATTTTGTAAATTTCAATTACGAGTGACTGACGAAGCAGTCAGGAATCTTATGACTGTGAAGGAAACTTAAGAAATCTTCTGATAACGAAATTGATAGAAGTTGAATTTAACATGAATATCAATACTATTTTATTAACGTTTTTTTCATGCTGTAAACATTATTGTGTAATAATAGATCAGAGATGTCAAATGAGTCAACGCGTCGCCGTTCGCCTGCGAATGATGGCTGTGAACCATTTCGGAAACGTTCCAGTTGAGTCGCGCATTTGAATCTCCGTAGTGAAGGTCTATAAAACAGCGATGGCAAGGCGGCTTCGGGATATATTTAGAACCAGAGATTTTATGGTATTAAAGGAAAATCATTTTTTAATAAAAAGTATGCATTTTCTATTTTCTTCTAACTACATGTGTTGACGCCCTAACCGGTGAGATGTACGGATCCTAGCCGAACCGTTTGAGATACACAGCACCTTGTCTCTCAAACTATTTCACCAATGTAACTCGTGAGCCATCGACATAGTATTTAAGCCCAGGTCTAATGTGACTCGTAAGTCCGTTGGTGCTTCGACTTGTTTTAACTGCGTGGAACTAGGTTACAATTAGATGGCGATAGGAGTTCTACGGTTCTCATAGTAATTTACAGGAGTTGGGGCTGGAATTGGAGCAAGGTTTCGAGTTCACGATGTTTTACGTTCCTGATCTCTTGGTTTATGATGGACTGGATTCTTGAGATTTGGTTCGTATCCTTCCTGACAACGTCATTTTATTCATCGACCTAATTCCTAGAATCTACTCCATCACAGTGTAGTACTTCCAATAGCTAGTACGATCTATGGTAGCGATAAAAATCACTTCGATAAAAAATCAAACAAATTACTCATATTTTCAAAAATATGTACATCGCATTATTTTAAAATCTGTTTCTGACAAACACATTCATTAAAAATTTCTACCTTCAATAATTTACTTGTTAGGACAGTGTTGAAAAATAACTGTTAAAATTTTCGAAAACTCGAGATTAAATGACTATAAGAGATAGGCCCATTTTTGTAGGCACTTGCTGCTTTATTAGAGTAAAAAATTTAAAAACTCTTTATTCAATTTTGGGAACTTTAATTCATTGGAGCTACATGTAAAGTTGCAACAAAATTATATGTTTTAAATTGGAGAGGACCGGAACATCAGTCAGATAAACCAAGAAATATCAATTTTGGTGAAAATTCTGTAGCAGTTTAGACGCTAGTTGTTGTTCACTGACGGACAAATGGTTATATTGAGAAAAAACACGTTTTCACATTTTCAAGGATACACAAACGGGGATACTGACCGCAGTATGTATTTGAGGAAAGTTTCTACATATAAGCGAAAGAAAATCCTTTTTACTGTAAACGTTTTTTTTCTATCAAAAAAGTGTCCCTTTTTCTTTCAGCATTACATTACTTATTCTTTCTATGAAGTAAATACTGCACTATTTTTACATTTGGATGAATTTTTAATTTGTAAATAGAAAGTATTGTAGTTACTGTAAAAATTAAGGGTTGATAATTTCTACAATATACATTATAGATTTTAATTAAATCTTACCGATACCTGTCAAAATAAGAATTCAAATTCACTTGAAAAAAATATTAAAAAAATAACAAGGAACTAATCAAACTACTGATAACTTATACAACTTCTTATTTTTCAAACGATAACTAAGCCAAAACTAAATAAAATTAACTTAACTGAATAAAATAATTACATGAACTCAGTAAAATATTTAAACGAGTTCAGTAACTTCCACAATAAGGTTCCAATTGTTCGTCAAATTTTCCACAGCAATACCTGCATAAAGCCTTGAATTTATATTAATTTTTTGAATCCTCTTTCTTTCACTTTATCTCTTTTCGTCTTACGCACAAACTTTCGACTACACTTTTTTACTGTTACTGAATATGACAGGTCATAAGCTTACGCCTGCTCTCCTAGGCTTTCAGGCAAATTCTGCTTATTGATTCCTTACGCTGAACTGGCTATTTCCATCATCATGGTATCCAATACTTTCTCCAGAGTTTTTTCTCAGCAACCTTTGTTCGTATCTGACAAACTATGCCATGTTACATGACTCGTTAAAATTTGAACAAAGTTGAAAACCACATTTGGGGTAACAAAGGACACCACAAATATGTATTTCCATCAAAGTTTCTTGACATTTTTTTAGCATTACTATACTTTATACTACTAGTAAGACAAAGTAAAAAGTAAAATATCTTAAAGAGCGACAGGTCATGAGCGATTGCCCGTTGCCACGCCTTCTAAAAATGCTTCAATTTCGATCGCGCGTTGAAGTCTCCGAAGTAGAGATCTTCTATGTCTGATTGTGAGCGTTGTTGAAATAATGTTTTGCAAATATGAAAACATTACTTTATTTCAGGAAGTCACCCCAGGTTCTGTAGCTTACTCAGAATAGACGGAAATGTATAAACATTTGGTTGAGTATGTTCTTCCTGGACGCATAAAGGCTTTTACGCTCTCTGCGTCCCTTTACTATCCCACACACTGCCGTTTGATCCATATTTTCAGTTTTGAAACTTTCGCTTTAAATAGGTATGCAATCAGAAACCTAAATTATTTCCTACTACCTGTATTTGTAGATCATACTCCTCTTTGTTCATGAAATATGATTAACTAGTTTGTTTTTGTTAAGATATTAAACGTCTTCGAAAAAAATGAAAAATTCGACAATATTAAACACGAAGATTTTTTTTGTTAAAATAGTTGGTTCATAGATCCTACGGCCTTAAAAATTAACATTGTTTAACATTTTTCGTAAATAATTTTTATTTAGAATTTAGAACCAATTTTTCTCAAAACTCCACAACTCAGAAACTTATTTGTCAACATCGGTTTAATTATTTGAAAAAATGAGCAAAAATGTATCTAAAATTGAACTAAAATACGTTTTCAATGTCCGGAGAGAGAGAGAGAACGCCGTTAGGGCGTTTGGAGCGAGTTGATTTTTTTTTGCCAGAATATTGTTCAAAACGTTGGGAACATCAAGTTGTTTGGTTTCAGTATTAGTTTGAAGATGCGAATTGAAGGGGGGTATCAGGGAATTGTCTCCCTATAAAGTTCGAAGATCCCTACTAGACTATTCTTTTCTTGTCAGAATTACAATTAATCTTTCTTAGTGCTCATTTATGATGTCCACGGTCTGGAATGTCCAGGTCTCTAATCAAGGAATCCAAATGACAGAAATTGAACAAGAAAACATTCTTGAGAACATTATTATTAAGATTCTTTCGTATTGTGTTAATAAGAGAAAATCGAATTCATCCATCTTGGATCATACCCTTCTGAAGGTTTGAATGCAAATTACATTACTGGAGAAAAGTGTCCATTCGCACCCTGATTGAAGGTGAACAAAGCTAAAAGTCTCCAAACCAAACACCGGAAAAGAACTATAAGGAAACGGAGAAACAACGCCTCGCCCATTTCCATTCTCTTGCAAAAGATGATGGGCCTTGATGGGTTCGGCGTCTATCGGCCGTTGAAGTCCCCGCAGGGAGGGCCTTCGTTGGGAGTTGCGGCGGCACGGCGGGCGATGGCCCCCGGCGGGGCGGCATCAGGCGGGCGGGCGGCTTAGCTGGCTCGGGTCCCTTTGTGCGCCAAACGCCGTAAATTTTCTGGCGCTTCCCGCTGCCAGCGCCAACCGTTCCCCCGCCGCCGCACCGCGCCGCCGCGACGCCGGCCACTGACTCCGCTGAAGACTTACTCGGATTTGTAAACTATTCCCTTTCTACCCGAGGACACTCCCCCTTCCCTTCCCCACCACCTCTCCTCCCCTCAGAAACCTTTGAGAGAATGTCGGAGAGTAATTTACTGGGATGCCACTTTGAGTATTGCGTTGCTTTTTTGTACGAGTAGAGATTTTGGAGACAGTCCTTACCTCCCTCGGTCGGGTTAACGACCAGATGGTATATCCCCCTTAGTTTTCCTTGGGCCGTTAGTCTTAGAATAACAGTATTTTCTTCGCCTGGGAGTTCGTATATTTGTCAAGCAGTTCGCAAATGTTTCTGCATTTCTCCTGTGAAGAGGTTGCGGCGACGACAAATTTTTCTGGGATTTAAGAGGTCGTAACTACTGCGTCTGCATTACGGAGCACCTAAAACGAATGTTTGTTATTCTTTTATGAACCGTTAACGACATCATATATTTCCATCTAAAACCAGGAAGAAATCAAATTTCGAAACTAGATATTTGAATATGCAGAGAAACACATAAAAGAAGTTATATGATTTAGAAACTTGGAATCATTAATTAGCTTTTTGAAATCGGTAACAATAAACAATGTAAAAGTTATATTTTCTTAACGGGATGAAAGTTTAGATAAGAACTGAACTGCTTTATTGTGTCTTAAAAATATTCCGAAGAATATTTTGACCCAATTATGCAAAACACTACTAACAAATGTATTTAAGGTAACACTACAATATACTTTAAGGGCGCATCAAGCTCATTGAATGTATGAACAGCATTATCTAGCGTTTCTTGATTATTTTTGCTCCGCCTGGTTTTGAAAATTCAATAATATCTGGCAGAGCAGAATTTCGCGAACGGCTCTAATTCATCGGATAGAGTTTCCGACACTGATTGATGATGCGTTTCAACAAGATAAGGAGAGTGTATCTCTTGCTCTAGCACGTAAGCGTCGAGGTACAGGACTTGTGACGTTGAGTCTATCTTTTACACGGCGAGTGACCACTGTCTCCATACGTGGGCGGCGATAATATGTGGAATGCTGAAATGGCAGCGACTGCTCAGGCAACCGCAGGCCTATTTTGAATTTTTTGAGCGAGAAGAGGCAGTAATAATCATATCCAGAGACCAAACTAAGGGAACAGAAGAGAGTAAAACATTAGTTTCATGGAAACACAAACATGGAAAATTAATAACATGTGAGCAATATAAGTAACTATTTTTTTTTAATTTAATACCCTAAATTGGAAAAAAAATTATTTTCTACTGATATGTTGTAGCTTGTTATTGCCTTTGGTACGGAGCTCGATATACACTGCATAACGTAGCTGGATCGAAAGGATCGTGGTTGCGAGGCAAATATGAAAACAGTTCAATGATGCTGCATGTTCTCTTATGGAGGGAATTATGAGAGAGGAATATGACAAGACAAACCCAGTCAAGTTAACATCTAGTTAATTAGTAAATAAGTAAACCTGAACTAATAAAAATAGGTAAAAAGTAAAATTATGTATGTACCACGGACGTTCACTGGTTCTAATGATCTCGGGTGACAAAAACGCCTCGGGTTAAAGGCCCTTGGGCTTTTTGTCATCGCTTGATCATTAGAAATCTTACAACGCCCTTGGTGCATAAATAACTATTATTCCTTGTGTCATAAAACGTCTATGTAAAGTGAAAGATAGTAATGTATTCAATGTATGTCACTTTATATAATAAAAAATGAAGTACATATTAATGTATATGATTCTGCATTTTCCGATTTAGCAGAAAACATCCAACCTTTATTTTAAAAAATCACAACAAAAATCGCATTTGAGCCTCATCATCAAATTAAATAAAACATAATTTTAACACACGAATTGCAATTCAGTTCTTCGAAACCCTATCTGCGAATGTTTTGTATCAACTTACGCAAAACATTGTATTTCTCAGTTCGTACTCATTGAGCGTCACTAACATTCTGCATAACTGAATCCATTTTATCCTGACTTAAGCATATTCTACACAGAATAAACACTGGAAAGTATATTAATTTACTAGGAACTTGTAGATTCTCTCCTAGATTAGCAATATAAGTTAGGCAATATTATAATATGCTTCCAATACTAGTCATAGTTAGGTAATATTCTAATAAGAGTACCTATAGAAATCGATAAGTCCGAATGAAAACTCTTTAAACACGTTCTTAGACCCAATAATATTTTCCGCTAATTTTACCTCTCTCGCAGCGGAAGTAGAGAGAAAGTTATAAGTAGATAAATTCAGTGGCTAAATTTAGAAAAAAATCCTCTATCAAGTGATGTACCCAGAATCCATGTTTTGTGGGTCCTTGAATTGAATGACGGCAAAACGTCAGTCCGTCTGTCTGTCTATCTGTCTGTCTGTCTCTTCGTCCGTCCATCCGCCCGTCCGTCCATCCGCCCGTCCGTCCATCCGTATGTGAACAACGCAGGCGGGTAAACCGTTCAGCTAATTTTCTCCAAAAATGATGTTTCCCAATCCATCTTGCTGATGTCGTGGTCCCTGAATTTCAAACCGATATTGTAGTTTCGGGGTTACTTTACATGAAGACCCAGGGATATTTTCAAAATTTTTCAAAAATATCCCCCCATTGTTTTTGGTTGAAATTTGTAGTTGCATAGTGTTAAGAACGTCGTTAAGAGAAAGATAAATTTTTGTTCAAAACTTTGATTTTTTGAAAATTGCAAACGTTAAATTTTTTTCGGAGTCTCCTACAATTGAAAGATTAAATATAGAGAATGTGGCGTGAAAATATGGGCGAGGAGGTTCGTGCTGCTTTAGCACCACTGGCTGAAGGGGTGATCTTGGGAAAGATAATGAGAGCACGACTAAAAGTAGATCACCCCAAAAGCACAGAGATGTGATTGGATTATCTGTTTTCATAAGAAAACCACTTCTCTTAAACTCTTGTCTTTCCGTCAGAAGTATTTAATGTATGCTTGAAAATAGAATAGCAATACATGGGTTCGGTGTATATTTACTAAGTGATCTATTTCTGAATGCATTCATTTATTTGCAATTTTTAGAAATAATTTTGTATTAATAAAATTGTGCAAAAAGCACACGTTACCTTAAACGTTTTTAATCAAAAAAAATAATTTTTGTATATCTACTTCACAAGACACATTAAACTAATGTTATTTTTTCAGGGAAAATATACTCTGATGATGGATTTCGTTTGCGAAGTACCGCTCAAAAAATATCATAATTATTATGTTAAACATTATATTTGTTGAACTGCTTTGACCTGATTTAAATCGCGTCAACTACAGTCGTGATTTTCGAATATTTTTATGTAAAATAAAATAGTTAAAAAGATAAGAAGCTTTCTTATGGTGCAACAATGTATACGGAATCAAACTCCGTCAAAAACAAGACAATCCGTTCAGTTGTATATGTCAGAAGATATGTATGTATTCATACGAATGATAAAACTTTTCATTGACAAACGCCATCTAGATAAGATAAATGAAATTAAAAATAGGATATATTCACAGTTCTATGTCTACAACGTTAAATTAAGTTATATCGAATTATGGATACCTATACCCTCGAGAAAAGTGATAATAACATGTCGTGTAGAATGAAATAGCCTTCGTAAATTCCATTAATCAAATATCATTTATAAACAATTTAAGAATGCTATTTTCTTCTGTCTATTATATATAAAATATTTACAAGTTATGGTTTTAAAAACAATCCATTCCATCAAACCATTCAACCTTTTGGAGTTAATTTTAAGGCATATACTCATTTAAATTCTGTACCCTTCTGACTACTATTACTACACCCATATGATTTTAAAATTGATATTGATGAAATTGCAATTGTGAAACAAAAAAACACATGTACCAGAATAAGGATTTTAAACTCACCAAGACAACCCCTGTATTAGGAGACAAAATTGCTCTTTACGGGACATATAATGTCTAAAATAAAATAAATACAAACAAAATACTTCAGACAATGTTTTCATTAAAATGTAATGGAATCTTTATTTTGTCATGTCGACAGCATTTTCTTGTGTTGCCTGGCGAAACGAGTAGTTCGGCCCCTGACCTCGTTCCTCCGGCTCCTACCGCGCCTCGCCGAAACTGCAGTTCGTCGGCGCCCAAAAGGGATGACTTATGTCACCTGGCCGCCGACATTAATTTCCGATTGTACACAGCGCCCATCGTTCGGATTCTAATCGTGATTTGAAAAATCGTGATTGAACTTTGATTTGTGTGCGGTATTCATTTTCAAAAGTACGAGTACGCAAGTGGTCGCGGTGCATTAGGTGGATGGGAGTAAATCTCGCGGGGGAACGCCCCCTCTCCCAACGATGTCACGGCCCCCGCTTTGTCCCCGCTCCTTCTTCTCGCCCCGCGCCGCCTCGCGTCGCCTTCTCCCCGCCCCTCGCGTCGCCCTGCACTTCTTCACGTTTGTACCCATCGTTCCCACCGCTTGCTCCCACTGCACCCCGCGCGCTCTCGCTCCGCAGTGTGGCTCTCCACGTCACTCCATCTCAGTCATGTTTCTTGCCCTGTACCGACC